>JAJHUR010073250.1:9339-46671 GCA_027495735.1 Lutjanus campechanus
TGTATTTGATTAACATTAGCTCATATGGCCTTTATTAAAGCGTTAATGATGGTTAAAAAATGCTAATAATTTGGCTTGTCTTGAACGCGCTCCCGACGCTACAGCGGGACAGTCAACGGTCGTGTCCAGAAGGGAACCCTTGATTTGGGGAACTCTCGCGAGATTTGTATGCATTTTCTACCCTATAGTGCACCTTGTATAGACGTATTAGGTTTTACATTGTGACAACGCTGTGATTTAAATCTGCGTAGGTCTATAGTGTAAAAACACTTGGTTAGGATGAGGGAAAGATCATAATCTCGGTTTAAGTGGTCACTCTCGCGAGATCTTGCTCAGGTCTGGGGTTCCCTTCTAGACACGGTGACAGACGAGTTATTTTAACTGGCAAATCTAACACATTTAGTCAAATTGTCGCCAGGAGAATTTTAATAACATAAAATACCTTGGGTGCCTTGGGAGAAGGAGAGACGGAGAGAGCGATGCCACTGGCCTACAGGATGGCGCAGGAGCGTGTACCTGCAAAGGTGGGCCAGCTGCGATACCCTATCGTATTTTGCATATATACTGTCTCATTGAGTTGAAGTCTAGACCAAGAAAACCTTGACTCTTTTGGGAAGCTTTGCTGTGACATGCGACCAGAAATCACTGCCTAGGCCTGTGAACTTGTTGGGGAAGATGAAACAAGCTCGTTCATTGTCCCGCAAGAGCTCATGCACAGGAAGCAACATCGTGTTTGTTGTTGTTGATCAAAGTGTTTATTTGCAGAGAAGATGTATGCATATGAAGGCCCCTCTCCCTGGCTTCTGTGCTGTACAGTGCATGTGCTGTATCATTCACTCATCTACCCCCCCTCCTCCCAACATTACAACCACCATCTGTGTTGGACATCATGTGGTCATATTGTTCAGACATTCAGCATATGATGGCTCTTGGTCTGTCACAGCGGATGTAGCTTTCCCTATAGGGGCTATTAATAAGTGCAGCGATTGCAACTGTGGCCTGGTGTGGAGTGCACTTAATGCTGAAACAAGATTTTAAATCAAAGTGTGTGAAAAGAGCAAGATGCATGGGTTTATTGACATGTCTGAAGCAGTTTGATCCCTTAAAAAGCCTTGAATTCACCTTGCCAGGTCATCAATTAAAGCCACAAAGTCTCTCAGCAGTTTTTCCAGCAAGTTTATTCCACTCTCAGACCTTCACAGAGACGTCTTTTCATTCCTTGGCTGTTGTTTTTTCCGACAGTGCAGCACCAAAGCCTAACACTGTGAATACCATATGCTCGCTGTAACGCCTCAAAGTGTAACCAATTTATGAAAGCTTCTTTAGAGTAATGTAAAATATTTGATTAATTTCTAAGTTGGACCCTCTGTGGGCGTGCACTTTCCTTTCAACACTATGTTTACTGGTTAACAGTGTGAGATAAGAGGTGGAAAATTAATGAGGTCCCAATAGCAGAGCAAATTAAACATCAAACATGCAGGACTGCAACTAGCGATTATTTACATAATCAAGTAATCTGTTGATCATTTTCTTGATTAGCAGTTAGTTTTTTGGTCAAGAAAACGGTTAAAAAAAAAAAAAATGGTAATCAGTGCTTCCCAAGAACCAAGGTGACATCCTTGTTTTGTCCACAACCCAAATATTTTCAGTTTACTGGCATAGAGGACTAAAGACGGCAAGAAATATTCACATTTGAGTAGCTAAAATCAGAGAATTTGGTCATTTTTTCTTTTAGAAGACTCAAAATTATTAATCAGTTATCACAATAGTTGTCGATAAATCTAATAATCAGTTCATAATAGTTGCAGTTGTAAAAATATGTGATATTTAAATGGGATGCTGGTCGGGTGTTCACTTCCCTTCAACACTATGTTTACAAAGTGAGATAAGAAGAAGAAAATGAATCACAGTTCCTAGTAACTGACAATTAAGGCATGGCTTCTTTTGTGGTTGATCTGGGCATCAGTGTTGATCGTTAAACTGCCAAATGTATTTCATCACAGATCCCGAGGGCTGCTACTTATATTTATTTTTGGACTTGACTTATGTGTTAATTAATTGATTTGTTTTTTTGGTCAATAAGATGTCAAAAAATGGTGAAAAATGTTTAGCAATGTTCCACACAGCCAAAGGTGACATCCTCAAATGTCTTATTTTGCCCACAACCCAAAGATATTGACTTCACTGTCTTTGAGGACTAAAAAACTAGAAAATAATCACTGAAATCAGAATAAGACTTTTTTTTCTGAAAAAAATGACTCAAAACAATTCATCGATTGTCAAAATAGTTGGCGATTAATTTAATATTTGATGACTAATCGACCTAATCATTGCAGCTCTAAAGGCATGGCTCCTTTTGTGGTTGATTAGGGCATCTGTGTCGGCCATTAAACTGATAAATACTGTGACATTTCATCACAGATGCCCACTGTAGCTCCGCTTACCTTAAATGTAGCTGTTGAAGTGAATGTAACATCTGCTGGTGTGTGCTCAGAGCGTCGGTGTTTGTTTTCTGCGTTGTCTGATCTGTGTTTTAAGTCATGCAGTCTTCCATTACTGAAATCAGATTTACTTCTCCGGGTGGCAAAGTCAATGTTTATCTCTTCTGTAAACCACAGTACATTCTAGAGGCCTCGCCAGCAGGCCCTGTTGCTAAGGGACTATGAGGAAACTTCACCCCCCCCCCTCCACCCTGATCCCTTCCCTCTCTAATCCCCCCCCTCGCACACCCCTTCAAATTGCTTGAGTGTACGTGCCTGGCCCTCCAGTAAACTTCCTGTCTCGAGTACACAGATGAGTTGATATTAGTGGCATCAATTTACTTCTGAGAATTGTCATGCCCATGCAAATGTACACTAGATTTTTATCTGTGATTGCTTACTTTGTCTGGGTGTTGGTTCACACAGGAAATATCCCTCTCTGTCTCTATGGACAACACAGACAAGGGCAGGACTGACATCTGGGACAAGTGGAGGCCAAGCTGTGTCACTGGGGACTCAGCAGTGGTCAACAAATTGGCCACTCTAGAGTCCTTAATACTGTAACTGCTGCTTAATGCTGCTCTGCATAGTGACCATGTGAACAGTTATAACCCAGCCTGTGGCCTTAGAGAGACTGCAAGGACACTGAATGATGCAACGGGGTGCAACCAATTCACTGTCAGATACCAGGTGGCCGTGTCCCCTTTTATGTTTCTCTGTCACAGTTTCCACTTAGGTGTTTATCCTAAAGAGCGGACATGTGTTTTTGCTGTTTTATGGCTTTATTATTGCAACGGAACCTGTTGATGTGAATCACTCTCCTTTTATCAGATGCCGGCTGACTCACTTAGGGAGTGCCACCTGTTCAGGTGCTACCCACTCACGTAATGCATACCAACAGAGGCAAGTCACAGCTCACACATGAATGGTCCGGTCGGCATTGAGATAAGTGGGGATAATTTATGGTGTGCCAAATGTCACCAGATAAACAGATTAACCTCAAACAGCTTCACCTTATTCCACATCACACACACATTATCATTATCTTTAGGAATTTGTGAAGTACTTTGAGGTAAGGCTGTACAATTAATCAAAATTTAATCAAAATGGCAATATGGCCAAGGGAAATATCCAAATAGCAGAAGCTGAAATTTTTTGATAGATGGAAAATATGTTATGAAACAGCATTATAATGGAGTGCTATAAAAATAATCTGGCCTACAAATCTTGTTCTCCAAATGTAAGAAAACATATTTGTTTAATAGTCGTTTATTAATCACTAAGGTTAATCGATAAATCAATGCAGCTCTAGTACAGTGTCGAACAAGTGTCACATCTTCATGATTTTAATAGCTTTTTTTTCAGTGAAAGTTAATTTTAATGCAAAAATTACTAAAAATGACAAAAAATACTATATGATATCAATATGATTTTCTTATTTTTACCATACTGATTTATTTATCATATTGTGGAGCCCTAATTTGAGGTGCAGTGCTACAGTGCTGTAGCTCTTGCGTGTGTACGAGTCATCTGATGGGTCAAATCACATGAGTTAGAAGTTAACTGTCCTCTTTGAGGACATTACACCAGGAATGGATGCTGGTTGCCAGAGGGTACAAAGCTATTCTCAGCTTATTTTCCTTTTCCTTCTTTTTGACACTTTTCTATTTTTATTCTACCTGTTTTACAGTGTTTTAAGATGTAGAAAGTGTCTGCTGTTTTGTCTACTGTGTGCAAGTATATAGTGGTGTATTTTATGAGTGTATGTACACATTTGCAAGCATTGTATTCATGCTAGCCTGTAAAATCATGAATTAGACGGAAATGTTTTTTCTCCCCAAATGCTACTAAAGCAAATGTGGGCATTTCAGTTGAGCTGAAACAATAGGTCAGCTGCTCTTCCAACTATTTTGATGATCTACTAATTGTTTCCGTCATTTTTCAAGCAAAAACGTCAAACATTCTTTAGTTACAGCAACTTTAATTTGCTGCATTTCTTTGTTTTACATCATTGTAAACTGAATATTTTGGTTTTGGGCTGTTTGTTTGGTCCCCTCGGGTTGGTTTGGGGCTGTTTATTTGGTCCCCTCGGGTTGTGAGAAATTGTGATTAATTTTACCATGTTTGGGCATTTAATAGACAAAGTAACTGATTAATTGAAAAAAATAATGGATAATGAAATAATTGTGACTTGAAGTCATAGTAGTACTTTTGGCTGCTGGCTGGTTGCCAAGTTGCCACACCATCCATACTGCATTTAATCAAGAGAAAATCATGAGGTAGAAAGAAGTCGCCATTAGAATGCTGTTATGTGTCAACAAATGTGGGCATGTCATCAACTAATCAAATTAACTAGAAATGGAAAACTACTAATACTAATTGAGTCATGTTTTTTTGCTGTCTTTTTTGTTGTACTCTATGTGAGGATTAAGTGAATCTCTTGGTTGAACAAAAACAAGCATTTTGATTGGCATTTTTCAGTGTTACTAGACATATTGCATACCAAAAAAATCAGTCAGTTAGTTAAGAAACTAATCAGCAGATTGACTGATGATGAAAATTAGGGCTGAAACTAATTATTATTAGTTAATTATTATAATTATTGTCATTATCGATTAATCTGCCAGTTATTTTCATGTTCATTAGATCAGTTGTTTAGTCTATAAATAGTCAAAAAAAAATGCTCATTACGTTTTCCCAGAGCTAATGGTGACATCAAATTGCTTCTTTTATCCAACCAACAGTCCTTAACCCAAAGATTGTTCATTCAAATGACAAGAAGCGCAGCAAATCTTCACATTTAAGAAGGTGTAGCAAGCAAGTGTTTGACATTTTGCTTTAAAAAATGACTGAAACGATTAGTCAGTTGTCAAAATAGGTGGCAACTAATTTTCTTTTGATTGACTAATCAATTAATCGACTAATCATTGCAACTCTCATAAAGTAATTGTAAGTTGCAGCCATTCATTTCATACTTAAGAGTTGAAAAAGATTGTACTGTAGAAAGTCTGCAATGAACAGTTCTTTTCAGTATCTGTTGATCTGGGGAATATTTTTTCATTAATCGAGGCTATTTATCATTTGGTCTATGAAGTGACAGAAAATAGTGAAAAATGCTCTTTGCACTTTGCCAAGGCCAAGTTGACATTTTCAGATTGCTTGTTTTGTGCGACCAGCAGTCCAAAAGGCAAACGTTTTCAATTTACTCTTAACAGATGAGTGAAAGATGCCAAATATTTACTTTTTTTTTTGCAACTTTGTTTATTGGATTTTCAAGGAAACCAACATTAACAGAATAATTGTACTAGTAAGTTATTTGGCAGGAGTATAAAAATACCACATCAAAAACAAGTATACAACAACACAGCCTTCGCTACAGAAATATAGCAAAACAAAGAAACAAATATATTAAAACAGTAGTTCACAGGTCAGCGAGATCGGACAATACAGTCTGTAACAACTGTCCGTTCGTCTTAACATCCTGGATGCCATGTTTACACATACCAGACCTCTTACATAAATATAAATATACATGAGTCTGAAACTGCGGGGAAATGTAGTGGCTTAACATGAGAAAAGAACAGGCTCTACATTCAGAGAATTTGTTTATAGACCATATAAGTGTGTGCCTAATTATTTCCATCTTTATGCAATGTAAAGCAGCTTTAATCCAAAGAGCATGGGAAGGAAGTGCAGAGGATGTAAATGTTCACATTTGAGGAGTAGAAACCTTTGGAGTTTTGGCACTTTTGCCTAAAAAAATTAGTTGAATTATTAATTAATTTTCAGAATACGTGCAGATTAATGTCCTGACTAGTTGATTAATGGTCTAATCTTTCAGCTCTACTCTGTAGTCGAGGTATGGTAGACACTGCCTGAGATACATGACACCATACGACATCAGAGTGGCATAAGGTTTGCATCAGTGTTATATCCTCTGGCTTCCTGCTCTCCTGGATGAACTGTTGAGTCTTAGAACAAACTCAACCTTTGTCCAGAAAATGGACCTCTGTTTACAAAGACATAAATCCAACATAAATTCCAGCTATTGATCGTCACTTAAGTCCTTGTTTCCCTGCTACACCAGCCACATATTCTACATTTTTGCTGTGATGTGTTTATAGAGAAGGCTATAAACTGGCTGCTCTTCATGGACTTTTTTTCCTTTAACACAAAGACAAGCTTTAATGGAGCTAATGTGATTGTCTCTAGAGCGAGGTGATGGATTCCTGCACATACTTTAATCTATTAGTCATCCTTTCTTGCTCTTTTCATTCTCTCCCCTTCTGGAGTTGTCTTGTGAGTCGCCGCTCAGCCTTCTCTGTGAAGAGGCCTAATCAGAATTTGAAATGGCCAAGTTAATAGCCCTCCTGTGCATAAATCTCTAAATTCAATTTGTGGATTGACGTTCGAATTCAGGGTCCTCGCTTACCCCTCAATAACGTGCTCTGTGACTCATAATGATTTTGTGTTTATGTGCAGCAGCCATGCTTTAGAAACCACAGCACAACACAAACAGATTGGAAAATATGTGTCACAATGCACCTGCTTACAACTTTTGAACCCTTCGAAATTTCGGCAGCCCCTCTACATTACAGTCATAAAACCATGATGCGGTCAGCATCAACGTCAGGGTGTGATTTCACAAACTTGACGACCAGGAAATTCACCAAAAATGTCGTCATCACAGATTTAATTTGCGATTTTTCTCTCAGGCATGAGAGTGAATGTCACCTAACCTGCTTGTCGCACTCGTCTAATCAGTGAAGCATACCTCCTGAGGAAACTCAAGAATTTGTGTCGTGGAGCTGCAGCTTCCCTGAGTTATAAATATCCAGCCTAGCGGATATGTTGTGGGTCTAATCGGGTGCTGGGCTTGCTCGGAGGCAGGCTGCTGTGGAGGGAACAGTTTGGAGCTGAACCCTGCATGAAGCCTCTGTATTGTCTCGAGCTTCCTGTGCTCCCTGAGAGGAGGGGGCAGCCGCTTTTCACACGCTCCCACACATACACTGCATGTGTGCTTGTGTACTCTATTGTATGCGCGTATGCTTGTGTGTCTTCTTCAGCGAGTGTGTGCAGGTTTTGTGGTTTTTGCACTAAGCCGTTTCTTGTCTAACAGCTTTAAAATGACATGGGAGTCATTCTTTTCATTTTGTATCACTCAGATTCATAATGATGAATCATGTGTCTGAGCTTGGCTGAACTTTAGATTTATTTACAATGCTGTAGCAAGTGTCTGACTTTTTTGTCTTGACATAAGCTGGGTTGTACTTGTCTTCATCGTCTAACACAGAATGTCAGTGTAATTTATCACTCAAGGAAAGTCGTGCATGGTCAACCCTTGTCTCCAGGGAATGCTGGGCTTTATCTGTAAAGCAGAGTGCATTCACTGTCTTGTCAAGGTCAGCCTTGAGGGATTTTAATTGTACAATACCCAACTGTTTCAGTAAGATTACCCACACAGTATTAAATTAAAGTTTAATTTAGGGCAAACTAAGTGTACAAAATGTCTCATCTATAACAATAAATTTGGCTGTGTAGGTTAAATTAGAATCAAGTAAAAAAAAAAAAAACATATGCCAAAGCAATACTGGACATTAGATTTCATCGATTAACTAATGATATAATAGAAGACGTTTGTTGCAGGACAGTGCTTCTTTTCTGTATGAAATTTTACTGTTGACCTAAAGTTCAAATTTCACTTATTCATTTGTGTTCATTCAGGTCAAAGAGTCATCTGACTGACGACTACGCAACACCACAAATTAGGAAATATTTATTTAACTAGACAAGACAATCAGACCGTTACTCACAATTAGACAAGACAATTGAGCAGTTATGGGAAAGTAATGGTAAACACTGTAAAACCTTGACCTGTGCTCAATGTTGGCCTTGAAATGTCCAGTCAAGCAGAAATCAGATAATTAATGTAATTAGAGAACAATTCAATGAATTAGTTAGTCCACCAACAGAAGAATGATCTGTAATTTAATCGTTTCAGCCATTTTTCAAAGGAAACTTGTAGGGATGCCCCGACTGTGAAATTCTGGGCTGCTACCAATATTTAGAACAACAATTTGGCCAGTAGCCAATGTCAGTCCAGTGTTTTTTGTGGTTTATTTTGTTTTTGTTGTGAGTTTGTCCCTCTTTTTGTGCCAGGGAAACAACGAAATCAAGAAAGGGCAAATAACCAACACAACATTTATTGAACACAAAATTGATTGAACACAGTACCGATGTTTTAACAGATAAATTGGGCAAAAAAACTGGCACCCAGCTTCTCAAGTGTGAGTGTGAGTGTTTCTTTGTCATATGTCAGAGGAAACTGAATATTGTTGGATTGTGGACTTGGGGAAACTTTGGGAAAACATTTTCTTTAAACTTTTTTGATGTCACATAGACAAAACTAAAATAAATGAATCAAAATAATAGGTAGATTTGTCAAAAATAAAAATTATGCTTAGTTGCATTCTGACTGCTTCGAAACACCAGACATTATGAATGTTGTTTTGTTTTTTTTCAATTAGACAAGATAATTAGGCCTAGATAGTTACTATTGCATAATGCTACTAAGCAGTTAGGTTAATGTTATTTTTGGGCTTTGAAAAAATCCAGTCAAACAGGAAATAAAAATTGAGCTAATTCTGCGACACACCCACTTTGTGCTTATGCAGTGACAAAGAGTTGGCGTGATGCCTCAAATGTGGCTCATCAAAAAAAAACATTTGCTGAATATTTGAACAATATTGAACAATAAACTTTTTTCTTGTCAAGAATGGTGACAGTAGAGTAGTTAGTTAACTTTTCAGTGAGTTTAATAATTATAAATACCTATAAATACATTAAAAAACAAATGTAGAGCACAGTCAGTTGATCTAAAATACCCTAAGTATCTTTTTCTGCAATATGTTCTGTAAAAAGAGAAAGTTCAAGTAAAGATCAAATGGGTGTGAACTGAACAGAGGCACTGTACCGTACTGTACAGCGATGCTGTCACCTCTCATGGTATGAGATGGAGTGGGGGTTCTCTTTGTTGTGGTTGTGAGAGGCAGCGATGTGATAAAGATTAAGTACTGGTGAGGTCAGAGGATGACACATGTTTTTGACATTTAAAAGATGCAAATGTTTCATATTTAAATCATTTGTGATGCATTTAAGTCAGCCGCTGTGTCGAAATGTGTTTGTTTCATCCCCCAGCCTGCCTTGTGATTGAGTTCTTCAAATAACTTCGAGGAAAATGGGCAAATTCCTCGATGTAACATGAAAATAAAGTAGTAGTGATTGATAATCAGTGTTTGTTGACTCAAACCCTCCAGTTGCTGACTATGTATAATCTTATGAACTGATTAAGTTGTTGTTGTTATATCAACAAATCACTGTGTAGTTTAGGTCACACTCAAAAACTATTGAATGGAATGCATAAACTAAAAAGCGTCAGCTTTTTATTTGATTTACTATAAAATGAATGAGTACATTGAGAAAAAGTCATATGTGAATGCATTAGTATTCTGTGTATTACAAGTGACCTAAAACGCAAGGTCTTTTGACATTTTAATTTAATTCTTAGTGATATTTTTATGGAGTAATTAAATTAGTTTGAGTCCAAATAGCCATTTGGAGCCATAGAGGATATATTAAAAAGGTTGATATCCTATTTAATATACAGTATATGGTCAAAGCAAGTTGTTCCCCCGCCATCTCCTACCTATGAAACGTAAAACTAAGCCTGTTATCCTAAAAACAGAAGGCCAATGCTCCGGAAATACACACTCTGGAGTTGGAGTTCAGTGCCTGCCTGCCAGACTCAATTAACATAATGCTCAATTTAACCATTAAAACATTTACTCCTTAAGAAAGATCATGAATGATTTGTTATGAGTCATAAACAAACACTTACTCATTCAGTGAACGTTTGGCGGAGGACACTGCAGCTCTAGGGTTGTTGGCAGAGAAGTGAGTATTTCAGCTTAGCTTGTTTCTTTAAGCTCTCATGACATCTTTATGATTTTTTTTTTTTTTGCAGGAAATATATTGCAGATTTCTTCTTTAAATCTTCTCAGCAATCCTCTCCAGCACATTGTCTGAGAGTACGGAAGTACAATATCGTGACTATCACAAATGTCCCACAATTGATTAAAGGAAAAAGATTGCCTAATAAGAAAAGCATGAGACTCAGGTCCTACTCCGGATACAGGAGTATAATGAGGTACATCATGTCTTTCCTTATTAGTTGGCTATGATTGAAATCATCTGTCCAGTATGAAATTAAGAAATCTCCCTTGCTTTTTCTCTGTGTGTAGGCTATGTGTTTTGTGTTTCGTATGTGCAACAGTTCACCACATTTTCTGTTTCTGCCCCTTTTTTTAATAATAGAGCTCACTGTAATTCCCTCAGGCATAAGTAGTGATCACAGCCCTCTAAATGGCCCATTGATAACCTAGGTCAACTGAAAGGATGTCCTGTCATTTAGTCACAAATGCATTCTCAGTGTACATGGCATGTGTGGAGTTGTGTGCCAGGGCAATTTGGAAGAACCCAGGGTGTTTAGAGGAAGTGGAGGGGAGCTACTGTTGTCAGATAAACAGAGGGCCCCTCATTATTTTATTGTAACTTTTATTGGTTTAATTTGGATCCACACAAGCAGAGTACTAACCCACCATACATACAGACTGAAAACATGACAATAGGACAGTGTTTTACCCAATAATCTGCAGCCGAGCCCACTCATTGTACAGACGATAGAGAAGACTGTGAAGTGGACTGAACCACTTCAGCTGGGGGTTGGAGAGTTTCCAGGGATTGTGGGTTTGGAGGGCTTTCGACACTGAGGTTACGGTCACTCCAGTCTTCCTCCTCGCTCGGTTATAGAGGTAAAACTGAGCCACATTGTGGCTGGCCCCAGTGTTTATGTATATTGTACATTATGTAGTTTAGCAGCCTTAGGACATTAGTGTGGACACATGTTGATGGCATTGTTACTTTAGCTTCCCTGCGAGCTGTGTTTTTACAAAATAAAAGCTGAAAGAATGTTTTAGATTCCCACATGGAGAAGTGATTATGCACAAGCATAACTCTTTCGTCCTACAAAAACAGTCCCTCTTTAAACAATTCTCTGTATCAATAGCAAATTCTGCTGTTTGCTTTTCTGCTCTAGGTGATATGGCCAAAATGAAATATCGCAATGAAATATTTTTGAGGGGGTGGCTCTTGGTGTTTTCACAATATAAAAACACAAGGAAATAGGGCAACTAGCGATTATTTTCATTGTCTGTTAATCTCTCATTTTTCTCAACCAATCAAGTAGTTGTTTGGTCTTAAAAGTAGAGAAAAATGTTGATCACTGTTTCACAAAGTCCAAGATGACATTCTCAAAAGTCTTCATTTGTCTGTAACACAAAGGTACTCAGTTTACTACCATAGAGGAGTAAAGGAGATGAAAGGGAAATATTCACATCTGAAGCTGGAATCAAAGAATTTTGAATTAAAAAAAAAATACTCAGGTTAATCAATTATCAAAATAGTTGGCAATTTATTTAATAGTGGATTAATTGTTGCAGCTCTACTTTGAGATTTTTGATAAACAATCATCAGTAATGTGGATACAATGACAAAGTGGGTAAAGGCAAATAGCAGAAGAGCTGTTTTAGTCTGGTAAGTTCACTTTACTGTAATACAGCCTTCAAAACCAGGGAAAAAAACACGTAACACGGTATAATAATATACAAAATCTAAGACTATATCTAGTCTCATATCTCGAGCTTGATGTAATATCAATATATTGTGCAGCCCTGCTTTAAGTTTTAGTTGGTCGACAGGAGATTAATGACAGTTGAGAATTAATTGTCAATTAAGCCATTTTTGAAAAAAACAAAACAAACTTTACCTAGTTTCGGTGATTTTAATGTGAGGATTTTTATATCATCGTAAACTGAGTTTTTGGACAGTTGTTCAGGAAAAACAAGACACTTGAAGAGGTCACCTTGGGCTCTGGGATGGATATTGCTCACATTTTCTAATGGTTTATAGGCCAATCAATTAATAGATTAATTAAGTAAATGCAACCCTTATTTCAAAAACAGTTGGGATGCTTCAAACGAACTGTGTTTACAGACAGCAGTTTTCTGAAGTGTTCCTAAACCCTCGCAGTAATATCCTTTATACTTGGAAAGTGGTGAACTTTACCAATCACTGCTTGTGAAGCCTCTTTCATACCCAATCACGATACCATCACCTGTTACCAATTAGTCTGTTTATCCGTGGAATGATGCACACAGGTGGTTTTTGAGCATTTCACAACTTTCTGGGGCAGTTACTAATGATTATTTTCATTATCGGTCAATCTGCCAACTATTTTCACAACTTTCATTAATCATTTAGTCAGTCTCTAAAAAAGTGAAGACTGCTTATCACACTTTCCTATAGCCCAAAGTGACGTTTTCAAATTGCTTAATTTGTCCAACCAAACCCAAAGGCTCCTTATTTACTATCATAAGTTACAAAGAAAAGCAGCAAATCCTTACATTTGAGAAGGTGGAACCAGCAAATGTTTGACATTTTTTCTTGAAAAATGACAAACAATTAATCGATTATTCAATTAACAGACTAATCACTGCAACTCTATAACTTTCCCAGCCTTCTGTTGTCTATGTCTAAACTTGTTTGAAACATGTTGCTGGTATCAAATTTCGTAAGAATCATTTAGTATTTACAAAAATCAATTAAGTTAATAACGTAAAACATTAAGTATATTGTCTTTGTGCTGTTTTCAGTTGAGTTTATGTCAAAAAGGAGTAGGAAATTATCTCAGTCTGTCATTATTTATATTTTATGCAGCGTCCCAACTTTTTTGGACTTCTCTAGACTTAGATAATGAAAATAGTCAATAGTAGCAGCCCTACTTCTCTTTGTAATATGTGAATGGAGCTTCTGTGTACAGTAGCAACCGTCAGCTGCTGAGTGTAACAGGTTAGCTATTGAGGGCAGCTGCACCTGGGAGTGTTTTAAATCACAGGCCCTGAAATGAACAAAGACTGGAAATGATGTCATCTCTGCTGTATGCTGTCTATGTATCTTCACTGTCAAAGAGACACCTCGGTTTGAACTTTTGATCTCCCGCGGTGATTTATAAGCTGGCTTACACATGCATAAATTAACTTTTGGAAATTCAGTGCAATTTCACATTCTGCTTGTGCATTCTAGAGGTGTAGGATTACATTTAGTGCTGCTCATTCTTTCCCAGTTGTCTTTTTTTCTCATCTTTTCTTTCCACTTTTGTCATGCACATGTGCTTATAAGCAGATTTTTCTCTCTCCTGCCTTTTCACACGGCCTTCTACTTCCCCAAATCCATGTCTCTCCACATCCCCCACCCTGCAGTCATACACATAGTGTATTCAAGTCTAAAAGACTCACCCTGTGTCATGCAAGCTGTTAGTCCCCCCTCTCATTTTATCTCCCTCCCCTTTCCTTCTCTCTTCTGTCCCCCCCTCCTTCCTCAGAATGTTTGGATAGATCTAAATGGTGTGATTGTGACTGCTCTGCCGGCCGTCTGCCCCTCCACGTCTGCCTCTCAGCGTCTTTGGAAAGTCTGACGTGAGCAGAGGGAGAGGAAGAAGGGAAAAGGCAGAGAGAAAGAGGGAGAGGGGAAAGTTCTTTTGAACAACAAGGCATGGCGGCCCTCCAGAGAGCCAAGTCTAGCGTCAAGAGTCAGTCTCCGCTCCAGCCTGTCCCTTTTTCTCTACCTCTGTCTATCTCCTCTCTGCCTTTATTCCTCTCATTCTCCCACACAGTCCTTTTAGAGAACCTATTCCCTGCTGAACATCCCATCTTCTACTCTGTGTCTACAGTTTCTCACTTTGAATCGTTGACCCTCCTCCCTCTCGGCCTGGCCCTCTCCACCCTAACCTGTTCCTTTCTCTCCTGGTCTAGCAGAGGTGGAGGGAGTGCACACAGGAGAGACAAAACCTCCAAATCTAGGCCTCTCATTTACCCAGGAGGTGTCGCGTTGCGTTTGAGGCGCTTCATGGCGGTGTCACATGTCGTGGCATTCAAAGAGCCGAGGTTTAAGAATGTGGGTCATTTGAAGTAGAGGCACTAAAGTGTGTTGTTTGCCAATGAATGGGGCCTTCTCACATTGACATGGTGAAAAGCGTGTGAATAAACACCAGCGCCTGGGGGCCACACTAAAGTGTTCGGCTGTATTCTTCTCCGTACCCCACCTATACAAGCCTGTTATTATCTAGCACATGAATGGATTTCTGGAATCACATTTGATATGGGCACCGTGCTGGTGTCAACCGAGATACCTTATCAAACCTTTTCTGTTACACCCACAGTAGAGGAAAGAGAGGCACTCTGCTTTTTGAACCTTTCTCTACAAGAAAACCAGATCACGCAGTAATTAAGTTTGCTTGCCTGTTGCGCTGCATGTAGTTAGCGTATAGCTCTGCATCCTGCACACACAGAGTTATTTTGCCTCCAGTTCTGACCGGCTGGATTTGCTCCCTTAATTGCTTTCCTACGGCAGATGTTCAGATCAGATGGTTCGAATTAAGTCGTAGATTGCTCACACAAGGTTTCCTATGAAGATAGACTCTCCTCTTTACTGTCCTTCATTTAACGAGCTTGAGTGGGTGCGTCTGTATATCGTGGATACACAAAAGTAATGCAAAGCTTTTGTCTTTTCTCCCCCCTCTCTTTCTCTTCCTGACCTGGATGTCTCAGATGTTGGTGGCCGCGCTCCTCATAGGGCTGGTTTGTCACGCAGCAGAACTTCCAGCATCTCAGCGGTCCAGCGATGAATACAAAAACCTCACCCTTCGACAGCACAGAACGTGTGTGGAGAATAAGCAGTACCTCCACCAGGGACTCTGCTGTCTCAATTGCCAGGCTGGTAAGGAGATCCACATAAAGTGGAATATACAGTAGCCGTTCCACCTGCATTTGCAACCACACATACAAGTAATGTTGGCCTGCATTAATACGCCCACTGCAACAAACTGTAACTCCCTCTGATCAACAAATTGTGTAAAATGCAAAAGTTTTGTTTTTGCCCCCATTTTTCATGTGATGACGTAAAAGACTAAATATCTTGGAGTTATTGACAAAATAAAACATTTTAGGATGTTACCATGGGCTTTTGGAAACAGTGATTCAACTTTTTTCACCATTTTCTGGGCCAAATAACAAATTGGTTAAATGATCAACAGATAAATCAGAAGAACTGAAAAATGAAAATAGTTGTTTGTTTTAGCCCTAGGGAGCATTTCTCCTTTGCCAAGATAATCCAGCCACCTGACAGGTGTGGTATAGAGATGCTGGAGATGCTGATTAAACAGCATGATATTGATACAGGTGTGCCTTGGTATGAGCACTGGCCAATCAGAGGCAGAGTAGGGTAGGCCAAGACTTTGCCCTCCAGGGGAAAGAAATCTGGTATCTGTAGCCCTGTGTGAATTAGCCATAGTTCGGTGCCTAATAACTGTCAAGATCAAAGTGCACATTTTAGAGTGGCCTTTTATTGTCACCAGTTCAAAAGAGAGAAATAAACCTTTTGTGTGCATAGAAAAAGTCTGAGATCTTTTATTTTTGAACTCATGAAGAAAGGGAGCAAAATCAAAAGTGTTGCATTTATATTTTTGTTTTTTTTTTCTCCTGATATAACAAGAGCTGAGTGTGAGCTAGAGGAAACATTTTGGCTGGCATTTTGTGTGAAAAAAGTCAAATGTCAAACCCATAACCTGATCTGTATACCAAATGGCTTTTGCAAATATTCTCTGCCTGGTCTGGAAAGAATGCGTGATGGCGAGACGCAGAAGGCAAACTGCTCCATCTCAGCAGATCAGAGTGAAGCATTAGTACGAAGTGAAGGTTATTTTTAAGTCCCAAGTAATTAAATGTGGCTACCCTTTTAATTTATTATGTAAAGAATTTGGTAAGGCTGTTAACTTTTTATTTTTTTTAGCTCAGAACATATTTAGGCCAAGATGCAATTACTGCGTGCCGCTGCTAGCTAATGAAATTATTTCATTTGCCATTCTGAATTCTAAGAAATGGTTTTATTTGATTAACTCAGGTTTTGGTTTTGGTTCACTTTCATCGCTAGAAATATTTATCAACTAATGCTTTATTTCTAAAACACATGCCCCTTTATCAGATTATAAGTGCACGAACGTTTAAACCCTTAAAGTTATTTTTATCATGTTGTTTGTGTCAGTTTCACTGAGAAGACCTCAAGTCTACCAATACAGCGATGGTTTAGTGAGAGCTCCTGCAAATCAACTTGATTTTTTTTTATATCTAACTCTTCATGTAAAATAACAATGGAAATTAGTCCAGTGTTAAAAGTAAGAACTGTAGCCAGTAGAAAAATCTTTGTTTTTCTTTGGTTTCATGTTTTTCCCACTTTTGTAATTCTGTTTTCTTACATTCTTGCCAGTTGGTCAATTGTTACCACAGCCATAAAAGCCACTGTGACCACTTAATAATATGAAATGTTAGCGTTTTGCTTCTTTTTGTCAGTGAGCTTTTATTTAACCAGGCAGATACTTTTTGCCCGGATGCACTCTGAACATCAGTTTTACCCACATTTAACTTGAGCTAAAACAAACTGAACCAACCACAATACCAAGAATATTTACTGAATATTCAGTGAATGCAACCAAAGATGTCTTTGCCTTCTGTTGCATTCCTCCCATTCTCTGCTGTGTCACTTTTCCATTTGTGCATCAGATAAATCCTGAAAACACATGAGAATCAAGTGGTTTTATTCATGGCATGCGTGAACCAAGGATAGCATGACAAGCAACCAGTGGAGGAGTTCGAATCACTGTGTACTTCAGTGAATCGGTCCCTGTCCTCCTTCCAGTCCCCATGAAATGCAGACTTTAACTCCTGCCGTCTTGTGTGAAATAGAAAAGAATTCCCACCCCTCTGCACTTTTTATCAAATCAAACTGCCCTTCTGTTTTCAGCCGATATCCCATTGGTTTACAGTTTAGACACAGCAAATACACTGTGTTCCAGACAGTGCTGTCGTGGTATGTCCTGTCCCAACATCCTACTTCAACAGGAAGCACATCACATTAATGACGTCAAAGGTTCACAGGACTTGAATAGTTCCTGTATGTTGTGTATAAGTATCACTTGATTTGTTGTTTGACTGTTTTCTTGTTTTATTTGCAGGAACCTTTGTGCAGAAAGAATGTGAAAGAGACCTAGAACAGGGGACCTGTCTCTCCTGTGAGCATGGACAGACCTACACAGAGCACTCCAACGGCATGAACCGCTGTTTGCCCTGCACACACTGCCGCTCAGGTAACAAGATTGTCTGCATCTGGATGTGTGTTTCATAATATTATAATTTGATTGAGTCAGTGGGAAGAATTAATGATAATCCGTTAGAAATTTAATAATAGATTGACTTGTCATGTTTTTTGTTTTTTTTACAACCTGGGTCTTGTTTTTCCGCTTGAAGCTTATTATTTAGTTTTACAGTGGTTCAATTTAATACTGATGCTTCTATATGACCTACGTAAGCAAACGAGAACATCGGCGAGAAGGTTGGATATTTCTATATAGTTATTCTTAATGCCTGCCACCGGGTCTGATTCTCCTTGAAATCAGATGAAACGATTTACAGCATGCAGAACGGAAGTGCCTATGTTTACATTTTCCCAGGCCAAGTCAGCATGTAGTACATTAGCCAGTTAAAAAGAAGCATGAGGACATTCATCTTTGGATAATTTTGTTTTTGAACTTGTATTTTGTGGTTATAGTCGTGGAAATACTACTACTTTTGTACACAAAGGACAAAATCAACAAAATTTGAATATATAAGTTCCTTGTAGCTGCATTTTCTGCAGCATTTACTAAGCAACTTTACAATGAGGTCCTTTTGGCCAATCAGTGCAAATGGTCAGATAATCAGACTTTTTAAACGATTTAACTACATTAATAGGGCTGTGACTAACATTTATTTTCATTATCTATCAGTTGTTTGATCTATAAAATGTCATCAGGACGTCTTTATGTGTTCGAGCAACAGTCCAAGATCCAAAGAGACTCTCTTAGGTACCACTCAAAAACAGAAAACCTTAAATTATTCACATTTTTAATGCAGGAACTAGTTCATTTTTGTTATCTTTGTGTTTAAAAAATACTGAAACGGTGGGCCCATTGGGATGGGAGGGCATCAGTGCTTCAACCTACATCAACAAGTGAAAGACAGATATGGCTGACTATGACTAAACTAGTCAGGGTGATGTTGAACCTTAGTCCCATGTCTCACCTTGGCCCTTCACAGTCCAAGGAATTAAAATATTTGACAGTAGAAAATAGCTCAAGGCAGCTGAAACTGAGACTCACGCATGAGATCTTGCTAGGAAAGGGGACAGGGTATTTTAAGAGTTGTTTTATGCTTGTTAGAGACTCGCAAGGCTATTCGCCTTGAGTCACTGCCACAGCTACTGTGGCATGTGGATTTAAGCTGTGTTCTGGACAAAATACTTCAGTACATGGCAAGAGAGAGTGGAATAAACTTTAAGTAGAGATAAAAATCTATTCAGTCCTGGCATGGTTTTAAATATGCATGTGGGAAATGGTTATTTGATCAGAACTTAGAAATGTAGGCGGGTGTATGTATGCTGGTATGTGTGATAATACAGTATGTGAATGGCTGTAATAGGTTGGAATATGTGTAGGTATGTATGTAAGTAGCCTATGCATTTTTTTACAGTAAGTGTGTTGATGTATGCATATATATAGAAACAGATAGAGAGGCAGACTTTATCCTCTTTTGCTATACTGTGTAGTTTTATATGTAAGATGTTTTTATAGTATCTTATGTGTGGTAATTAGTTATCTGTGACTTGCATTGTTATCTTGCTCTTCCTGGAAAGCAGACCGCAATAGTAATAAGTTATTACTTTATTTAAATGTGTTATCCTCCACATTTTCAGTGAATATTTAATTGTTGCAGGCTATGACCTCTTATAAAATACAGTATGTATGAGAGATATCTACAGGGATGTTCCTGGCATCTCATTTCCCTGTTGATTAAACAGATTTTTTTAGTTTAGACTAGTCTAAGCTCCACCATCCACTTGGGTTAGAGAGATTTTAGAACAATATTTTATAGTGGTTTTAGTCCTTGGTGTGGACCCCCATTAAAATTAATAAAACACGCGGGGAAACAGTTGAAATCGAGCACAGTTTATTAATCAATAAACAAAAAAACGAAAAAAAAATTCTGAAAAAATATTGTGCAAATTAAGAGCCCTTTGAAGCCAGTAATCACATTCAAGTGAATCGTATTTTAAATGTGTGCATTTGTTCTGTACATGATTAACAATGCACATTATTCTACAAAACATCACAACAACTCACTAAATGTGTTATCTTTTCAGGTTGTTAGCAAATACTGTTGCGAAATACTTAATATTGTTACACAGTGTGGCTAACGTGAGCAGTGCTAGCAGCAGCAGCAGCCTGCTCTCCTTGCTGGTTAATGTTGACGGCCCCTGTACTTTAGGTGGTTGTGCATTGCTCCAGTCAAGTGGTTATATGCTAGTTTATACTGACACAGACTACCTGCAACCTTATTTTCATTTTCTAACTCAAAGCACTACCAAACCACACTGGTTGTACAAGATATCGTGATGGGCGGCTGCGTAACATCTTGGAGGCAATGGTTAACCAGTGTTGTACATTAATAAAATGTCAATAAATAATTTAACCGACTAGTATGTCTGGTCTTAATTGTTCAGTTGAATAATTGTGCACATCTTTATATATATTTGTAATGTCAAAATAAATAAAATCATATTAAAGAAATTAAATGTCTTTGATAATGGGATCACTGCCCTGTAAATAGGCTGTGTTCATAGACAACTATAGTAAGTACGTCACTTCAGGTTGAACCTGGAAGTAGCTTTGTCCAATCTGAGCACTGAAAATAACTCCCAGGTTGTTTAAAAAGAAAAGAAAAGCCATTAAATAACACCTAAATGGATTGCCCTTTCAATAAAAAGCTGAGTCTTCTGTAATCCAGTCAAAGATATATTGTTGGGGAAAGTTAATACCTTTTTGTCTGTGGCCCGACCTTTCAGCTCCTCTCATGAAAATGTGATCTTATGATGTTACACGGAGTAGTAGGGCGTGTCTTTGTTGTTTTGTTTCGTAGGCTGAATGTGAGCATGTTACCTGTCTCGGGAGGTTTGCTTGTGTGTCTGTCTTACCTGGCTGAACTGGGTGTGGCTGTGTCTCATTGTCTCCCACACTGGGTGTCTTTGTGTCCAATGAAAGGGCTGGAGCCACAGAAAAGAGACTACTGTTACATAGGATGTGTTTTGTGCTCATTCATTGCCGTTTTAAGATAGAGCTTTGTGTGTGTAGAACTAGTTTTAACTTCTTTACAACCATGTAATAATTTATTGGAACAACCATGTGTGAATTAAATTTTGAAAAGTTGCCCTGACTGTGAACCACTTGCACTTGAAATAAACTGTGCTGCTGTCGGCAACACTTAAAAAGCTCCAGCTGGGAAATACTTAATATTGACAAGGCCACAGTGTATTAAATTAATCATTTATGGTATGAGATAGAGCATTGCTTTCTTGAAGTTTGTGCCATGGTTTTGCATGACATCACTGAAAAAATAATACTTTTACGATGAATTTTGTGGAGGGCATTTTACTTGTGAAAGTGTTTGGGGTTTTTTTTTCAGCTGATACGATAACCAGTAATTATCTGCTTTTCTCATTGCACATACCAATAAGAAAAATAGTCATTTCATATTTTTGAATTTTAAAAAGGAGCTCATAAAACTGGTAGTTCACTGGGGTGGCAAAAATCACAGGGGGTCCCTAAGACTTAATCTGCTCTGAGGTTGTCAAACTTGAGTTTGCACATGTGAACTGAAGTCACAAAAGAGAAAAGAGGTAAAGGTTCTAAAAGTGGAAGCAATTATAATATATAGCTTTGACAATAATAACTTATTCTTATGGTGTGTGTGTGTGTGTGTGTGTGTGTGTGTGTGTGTGTGTGTGTGTGTGTGTGTAGGCGGGGGGGCTCAGCTTTCTTTTAAATAGAAGTAGAGGGGGCCCCAAGGAAAAAAGATAGACAACCACTGCTGTAGTTTGTGCACGCCTGAGGGTAGGAAAGGCTAAAATGAAGTGAGCAAAGATGGATAATTTTTATATTTTTATAACTCTGACTGAACCAAATTTAACTGACATCACTGTTGCATCAAAAACAAACAACAATTGTGCTACTGTTATAAATGATTTATAATTAGATTATTAATTGGATTGTAAGCACTTTATTCATTAATAAACTGTCAGATCACATTAAATACAAATGGCAATGGTCACCAGTTTCTTGCCAAACAGTGAGCCCACATTGATCTGTACTGTTAAGTCTCAGATCACATTCCTTACTTAGCTTATTTTGTCTTTTACATCAGACAGCATTTATACCTGTCAGCTTCATCACATATTTGTTAATACATCAAGAGCATTTAACCACCATCAGCATGTCTAACTCTATCTAGTCAAAAAGTTCAATTCGGCAGATCAAATTAACTTATCAAATTACCAGATTCATACATGAAGGATTTGACAGTCTTGTTTACCTTGACATTTTCAGCATGCACCATTTTACACTTTCCAGTAAGTCCCTTTTGCCAGTTATAAATGTTATTAACTCGTTAGTAAGAGTAATTAGCAGTTAGCAGTAAATGGATCTTGCCAAATAGTGAGCCCACACTGATGTATGAAAAGTGTGTCTTTACAACGTAATTAATAACCTAAACGGGGTTTAACATTAATATTTTTTAGTCAGAAATCTACTTGCTCAAAGTCAATTTTTAGTTGCCTCTGTAAAAATTGATTTATTTATTAGCAGTTATCAAATAACAACAAAAATTAAAGAAATTGTCACGCTTCCTTGCACGCTGCAACGTCTATAAAGTATCAGAACCTAGTGAAAAATGTCCATCCCAGTTAAGTCCAAGGGGATGACTTTAAATGTCTTGTTTTGTCAGTCTGAAACCCAAATATATTCACTTTAAATTATAATAAGCAAAGAAAAGTGGGAAATCTTCATATTTGAGGGCCTGAAAACAACATTGTCTGCCATTTTTGATTGAAAACCTTTAATGTTTAGTTTACTGTCAAAAAAAAGTTGAATAGTTTTGAATAGTCTTTTTTTTACCACTTGCCTGGTCAGTCCAATGTGTTGCCAGATTTACTTGCCAGACACAACATTTTACTTGTGGGGTAGTCTTACTCGAAAGTGATACCTTTTTGTTCTAGTACATTTCCCATTATCTGCAAGTAGTTTATCAGCCCCGATATTTATCATGCATTCCTAGATCTCGGTTTTCAGAGCATATCCATCTAAAAATTACATAAATTACGTAGATGATAGATAAAAGATCATAGATCTTTTTCTGTTCAGATCAGGCTAAACGGACACTTCACTCTGATTTTGTGCACTCTATGCCCCACCCTCTCCACCCACAGCACACAGATTTACATAAAGCACCTGCCAATTTAATAAAAATAACATAATCAAGAAATTATAGCGTGTTTCTCAAAACACCAGCTGCCTGGCTGCTTGCTGAGTATTGACTTGTCGCCAGTCTGCCACTTCTGAATGATGTTTTCTCTCTCCTAATGAAGGTTAGGGCTTACCGTGACTCAGATCCTATTTAAAGCTTTGTTGCTCTATTCTGCATGTGTTACGTTCCAATCAGCACCGAGCCCAATTATGTAACAAGAGGCTGTAGACGGAATTCGTATCCAATAACAACACATTTCCAATGAAAAAACTAGCCTCTTTAGCCCAGAATGATGGAAGCAGAGAGAGCCGTGTTGTCAGAAGCATTTAAAATAGCCCCACTGGTGATAAAAACTAACAACAAAACTGGATTTCTGGCTTGATTTAATAAAATAAATGACTGAACATGCTCATGACATTGTTCTGTGACTTGATTCTAAGTCCAACAAAGTCAACATTGTTTAACTACTATTATAGTTTAACTCTTTGCACAAATTATACTCTCGGGCCCTTTTTCTTACAGGAACCCTATTTAAAAAAAAATCAATGGCATCATTGTGATTAAACTACATAAAAAATTACATAACAAATCTTTTATATGACATACTTTCACAGTTAGTTAGTTGCTATTTTCAAATATTTGTCTGTACATCTGTACAATAATTAACGTGATAGTGTGCTGAGTGTTTAACAGTCATGCAATAAATAAAATCTAAATTGCCGGAGTTTCTAATCTGATCTCAAAAAGGAACAAAACAGGCTCCCTAAGTAAATTGTTATGTATTGTAAAATTGTCATTCAAATTTGATTATTACATATCGTTAAATTAAACCCATTGCCCCATTCACTTGGCACAAGTAACAGTTAAGAGCCGCTGTGATAAAGTCAGTAGTGGTCCCTGTTGGAGTGTTTGTGTAAACAATGGGCTCAAAAAACAAGAACACTGGCAAGAGGAAGGGACGAGGAGGAGTCCACAAAAGAAGCATGCACTATGGTCCAGTTGCGCAAATACTAATGCCTCTTGCTTGTCTTGTGCAACTTTTACAAATATTTTTCTTTAAAAGATCTGAGCCAAGTATTTTATCTCAGTAAATAAAACAATCTGTGTACATGCAAAGATTTTCAAATTTAAAAAAAAAAAGATTAAGCACACTTTTGAGCAAAATATGCATTGGTTACAAATCTGCAGTCTGTTTATGTTCAAGCTGTTGCCTTGAGCCATCTAGTCGTTCCATATATAGTCTTGCATCATGTGAACATAGCATAAGTCAAAGCATTGATATCTACAGGCCCATTCTACCCAAGTGCACTCAGGTCATTATGATCATTACATTGATAGTCACTTGTAATTTGTGACATGACAGATACAAAGAATTCAGTGTGGAGAGAAGACAAACACTGCAGTCTTAACTCTTAACTTAAAGTCTTTCAGCTGGCTGGGATTGTAGTGGTATCACTCTTCAGCCTGTGAGCTGCCTTGTGTTGGAGAAGGACAGGAAAAATCTGTGTTCGTGGCCAGGGCTCATTGGGACTCAAACTGCCAGGTATTGGAGTGCTTAGTAGATGAGCTCGATGGAAGGGCACACAGGAGGGCCAATGCAGGAGGGGGAAGGGTGTAATAAATGTCTTTTTTTTTAAATGATGGCCACAAAGATCAGATCTAAGTGTGACAGAAATTAATTAACATGATGAATGTGGAATGTGCCTAGAACACTGGAAAACTATACACAAGTATGTTTGGGTGCAAGTTGAAATGTGAGAAGAAGGAGGAGACTCTCCAGAGTCTCCAAATAGTATAAAATAAGAGGAGGCAACTCCTATATTCTTCAGTTCAATCCCGGGATTGGCTCAAGTTTGTGGATTTTTCCTGCACCAGAGAGGTCAATAAAACTTCTTATAAAAGAGGCTGTTCTTCAGTGATTTTTGGGTCCTGATTTTATCTTCAACTTTGACTTTGAAATATTGTTGATAAGTGATTTTTACAATTGAGTTTATCAAGGTGTAACTAGAGACTGTTTTGTTACAACAGGATCAGTAAACTACATTTAATACTCAACATAGGGGATAGTTCGGAATATTTCTTGTGGGGTTGTATGAGGGACTTATAATAGTCAGCGTATTATCTATATTAGATGTCAGCCGTCATGTCCCCAGTTAGGAGAAGCACAGAGGAGCACCAGCACAGAAGCTAAGCAATATACTGCCACTCCAAAGAAATCAATAACAGTTTAAGTGTACGCTATATTGAGAATTTTTTCACCACTTAATTATGCCATCAGACAGCCTTTTCTGCTGAGAATCCACTGATCTATGAGCCAAATATTGCTCTCTCCGAAATCTAACCCCAACCAAACTCCATGGTTGAAATCAGTAAGTTTACCTCACAGACCACAGGAGTTGCTGGTCTACTGCCACCTCAATCTGTAATTTTTTTCATGTTATTGTGTGACTTCTGCGTTTTAACATCATAGTTCGAATTCACCAAAGTCACACAATAACACAAACAAACTAATAGAACGAGGCAGCGGCAGACCAGCGACTCCTGTGTTCTGTGAGGTAAAATTCCTGATTTCACCTATGGAGTTTGGTTGGTTTGGAGAGAGCGGTATTTGGCTTACTTAACAACAGTTTCCAATCAGAAAAGGCTGTCTGACAGCAAGGTAAAGTGGTAAACATGTTCTAAATATAGCATACATGTAAACTGGTATAGTTGTTTTTTTGTGGACCATTTTTAAGTGGCTAAAATAAATGTTGCTCCTGTCCACAGCAGTTCATTGCTTAGCTTCCATGCTGGTGCCGCTCTCTGCTTCTCCAAACTGGGGGCTTGCAGACTGGCATCTACTCTCAGTAACACAGTACACTGACCATCGCTAAATATGTCATACAACCCCACATTAAATAATCCAAACTATCCCCTGAATAAACACAGTGCTGCTGACACACCTTCTCAGCAGTTTCCTAATGAGGATGACATCGTGTTTCCGATGAGATGACTGATGGACTTTGTATCCAGAATAAAATTCTCACCTGTGGAAAAGTTGACTAAACCTGTGCCCTCATTTAGATCGTAAAATGACACACCCTGCAGTCCTAAATTTGAGCTAAAAATAAACATCTGAAAAACTACTTTACAGAGTTCTTTAAAACACAAAAAAACTCATAACCTTCTACAAAGTGAGCTGAAATGTCTGAATAAAATTCTCAGAAAAGAAGATTACAAGATAGTAAGAGTGTGCTCACATGTTAGGACCAAGCCAACCGACACTGTAATGTTTCCCTAATTTCTCTGAAAGGTCTTTCTGTGGAGGTGGAATGTTGTTGGGTTTTTTTATTAACTTTTATCGGATCTTCAAGGCTGACTTTGAGTCAGTTTAGCCCAATACATGAACCATGCAGTTCTCCCTCATTATCCAGAGAAAGACAAGATTGGAAACCCAATTATCTGACTTATCTGGTTTTTTGCAAAACATTACCATATAATTTGCTAACAGCCTGGAAATCTTCTGAGAAAACCAGCATGTTCTTTCTCTTTTAACACATGCAAATGATCACATGTTTATTATTATTTCACTTATGAAACTTGCTATATGCTTTGTAAAGTCAGATCACAAACCCTGCAAACTCAATTACCTCTTTTTAAGACCTAAAGCAGCCTTACAGGTTCCACAATCTGACTTGACCAGAAATTTGTACATTCTGTTTCTGTTGCACTGCAACTCATGATTATTTTCATTATAAACTGTTGATTATTTTCTCTATTAATCGATAAGTTATGCGGTCCATAAAATGTCAGAACATAATGAAAAATGTTGATCACTATTTCTCAAATCTTAAGACGATGTCCTCAATTGTCTTGTTTTGGTTTATCTGTGTACAGATTTCATCTATTTAATTTTCTCTCCACAGATGAGATCGAAACGGCTTCCTGCACCACAACTACAGACACCAGGTGTCAGTGCAAACCAGGGACCTTCTGTGTCCCAGACCAGGCCTGTGAAGTCTGCAAACGTTGTGCCAAGTAAGTGTCATTTACTTCTGTCGACTCTTCATTCGTATCACCACACAAGACAATTGGTATCAGGCAATTGTAAAAAAGTCGGGGTTATGTACCATGTCAACATTTAAAGACTCACATTCTGCAATATCTGACAGTGGCAACAACAGTGTGGTTAATTTTAGGGAATGATCATGGTTATAGCAAATAATCTATTTCACACTTTCACATACTTACTTCATTACTTATACGTCCAAGACTTGATATTAATAGTTGCCAGGTTACCATTGGCAACCAGTTCTTGGCCCTTAGTTACCATATAAACATATAAAAAATAGGGACAGCAAAAAGTGCTCACCAAATGAATACATTTTAATTATTTGTTCCTTTAGTGATATTTAAATATAGCTGTTGTGCACATTGTTGTCTGGTGTGTTTACTCGTGTACGCAGAAGCATCTGTTTTAGAGACAGTTGCGAAGCAAATTAAGCTGTTTGACCGTGGGAAATCCTTAGATGCAGACCTGTCCAATATGAATGTAATTCTTACAATAATAGGCTGACTCTTTATGACCTGCTGCATTGTTGGGTTTCCATTTTAAATAGTGAATTCATTTCATTTATTTTGAAAACCAGTTCAAATTCAATCCAGCAGATCTTGACCTCGAGGACCAGCTTGAAATTCCAACGGTTATTGTGTTTTTTTATATATATCTTTTAGTATCACTGGAAATTACTTTATTTTTCTACAAAATCACAGGTGCAAACCAGGAGAGGAGGAGGTGAAGAAGTGCACCCCCTTTTCCAACACAGAGTGTCGAAAGCGGGATCCGTCCCCAACCAAACCCTCCCCAGCTCTTCCTACACCAACCCCTGCTTCTTCACCAGATATCGGTAACTTCACCTCACTGTTTCATGCAAAGTCTTGTGCTTAATATTGGATGTTACATTCAACTTAGTTGTACATCTTCACTGATTCATTTCTGTTTTTTTCCCCAGTTCTTCCTATATGCATTTCCCTGGTCATCCTTCTTTTCCTCATCCTCATCGGACTGGCCGTATGGTGGTTCATAATCAAGCAGCATTCATGTGAAATACCATGTGAGTCCACATCACATACTGTACCTGTGCAGTGCTGTTTTTGCCCATCAAAGATGTGTTCCTAATGCTGTTTATTTTGCTTTTAAACAGGTACAAAGAGCCACTGTGATTCCAGTGAAATTGTGAAGATTCCTATTGTAAGTTCTTGTTTTCTTTGTGTTTGATTTGTTCTATGTTTTGTACCTTTTTTAAAGTTTATAGTTGGTTGTTCTTGTTCTTGTGTGTCAGCAGTCACAGTTAAAGGGACATTTCAGATTATTTGAAGTGGGGTTGTGTGAGGTACTTCTTGATAGTCAGTGTATTTACAGTAGATGGTCGAGTCCCCAGTTTGAGAAGGAGCAGGAGTACCAGTGTAGGAAGCTAAGCAATGTACTACTGCTGTGGACAGGTTCAGCAAAAAAACATATTTTAGCCACCTACAAAAAGGCCCACATTAAAGAATCAATATCAGTATAAGTGGCCGCTATATTTAGAATTATTTTTTACGCTTTACTTGCCGTCAGACATCCTGTTCAACCGGTAACCACCATTACATAACATAAATAATTTGTGGCACAATATATCACTGTTTTACATCCTCCCTTTTTTCTTCTGCTCAGGACGAGAGTGGAGCCACAGCCGAGGAGAGACAAAATAATCAGAACGCAGGTCTGGAGGGGGAGGAGTCCCGCCCTGAGTCGCGGCCGCTGCTCCAGGAGACCCAGCCTGGGATGACCAAGGCCTCCCCTCCCCTTGAAGACGAGGACCGAGGACTGGGAGACAGTTTGCCCAACACCACTAGTTCGTCTCAAACAAGCCTGTCAGCACTGCCCACAGCAGCCTCCTCTGGTAACACCCCACGCCAGAGCCCCGTTGCCTCCAGACTGCCACCTGCAGATATGGTAAGTGGGTACTGAGAGATAAAAAGCACCAGAAACATCTCAGATGTTTAATTCTAATATTTAATTTTCTAAATTTAATCACCCTTGTGTTGTGTATTTTGTTTCAGGATGATCCTCTGCGACATCGATTGGTGCCACTACAAGGTACGTTTCCTGCTGTGGAAGAGGGATATTTTCCCTCATGAGACTTTTTTTACTCATTCATTTGGCTTTTTCTGATTTGCCCTGAAAGGCAGACAGCTGTACACAGAAAACAGCAAAGTTCATGTCAGTTCACGGTCAAATGAAGAGAATCTCCTCAAGACCTTGCGTTAGCTGCTTGATAGATTAATAATCTCATGACAGTCAGGCCACATCTGAGCCTTCAGGGGGTTGGAACATTTTGTTGTTTTTTTCTCATGCCTAATTAAAGAGGACATGGCTTAACAGGTTTATTTGATCCTCTATTAAAATTTTTGTGTATGCATCCCCTGAGGGGAAAATGTGTCCATGCTGCATCCAAACATTAATTGCCGTGTGAGTTTTTCAAAGCATTTAACTTCATAGAATTTTAGTGTTAAAAATCCATTATACTTCCATTGTTCAAAAACATAAAGTAATAAAACTGAATTCATTTATTTGATAGGGACAATGTAATTTAACACACCAACACAAAGCATGAAACTGATGCCCTAAACAGAGAGTTTATAGCTATTGGTAATTTTCAGCTCTTGTCCTTGGTGTAGTTAATTTATACAGCTTTCAGTATTATACAACCACAATACACCACAGATATTGAAATATCTAAAATACAGCAATACACATATACCATGCACTAATACACCTTGGTAATTTAGAGCACTGTTTCCTACTCTCGCATAACCGGACCTTTCTCCACAGCGCTCAGGGCTGGAGAAAGGTTTGGCTACAAGCATACACATTCTACTATAAGGAAAAAAGCGCCCTCCCTTGTTTGCATTTCCTTAAACCAATCACAAACCTCTTGGGCAGCGCTAAGCCCAGGATGCAGCGCTGGTTCAAAATAGTGTCAAGGGGGAACTTGTTTTGGAGGAACATTTGCACATCAGGGGGCCAGCCTTGGCATTAAAATGACTACGTCACTGCAAAAGAAAAGGACTGTTACCTTGGTTATGTTCATACCATTAGCATCCCAGGTGCTAATTTGCTAAGCTCTGAGGTTGTTCTTGGGGACTTTGAAAGCGCACATAGCGGATGCTGTGATACTGTGGCCAATGGCAGGACTTGTACCTGCACTGTGCATCCAGTGCGTCAGACTAACTGGTTCCTAACCTCGGGGTCCCAAACCCCATTAGGGTTCACCAAAGCTTCAAGAAGGCAGGGAGTGAGGCCTTCTTGATTTTAAGGGGTGTAAAAGTTTTTATCTCTGGAATTATTTTGATTTCATTTGGTAATGTGCTCCAGAGTTGTCAGCCCTTTGTAGAGAAAGCTGATTGACAGGATAAATATTTCATCCACAGTCTTTGTGTGAGCATTGTCCCACTTTGTGTCTTATAATCTAAAATGTTTTCTATTTATCTCTTTTTTAAGGGTCAGAAAAATCCCTAAAGAAGAGCTTTGACCTGTTTGACGAGTACCTGGACGTGCGGATCCACAACAAGTTCTTCAGAATGATTGGAGTCAGTGACAACCACATTCGGATTGCGGAGAACGGCCCCCCAGGTGACAAAGTGTATGAACTGCTGAAGAACTGGATGCAGAGGCAGGGACTAAAAGCCGACATCAATGACCTGTTGGAGGCTTTGCTAAGTATGGACCAGCGGCGCTCAGCCGAGAGCATCGCATCTGCAGCCCTGCAGAGAGGCTACTACAAGCACGCAGACACACCCTGAGAGCTGAAGTCACAGGGACTGCAAATGAAGTAAACACAAAGTACTTAACACAAGAAAACTAAAAGCACACGGACACTATCGGTGGACATTGTGTCTCGCGAACAGGCTTACCTCTTTGTGGTGGAGCAGCCACGTATTCAAAAGCCAGTAGTTTTGAAAAGAAAAACACAAAAAGGGGAAGGTCGATCCGTATTGATCAGAGCTCCGAGGATGTTGACTACTCGCCGGAGGTGTTAATAATGAAAATGAAGTTTTGTGGTCAAATTACCACCAAAGACAAACATGCTTCGAAAAAGAGCAGAAAATAACATGAAGGTGTCATCTTCCACATGCAGAAATGACTGCATGTTCTAGCCTCTAATGAAGCAACATGCATCCAAATACTGAAAGCTTAGACGTCTCTGGGCATGTGTCACTCATCTGGTCCTGTACCCAGATCAAAATACACTACCTGGAGACAAGGATATACACTGGTTTGTAGGAGTGGCATTAGCTGTGTCACTAATACTGTGCCTCTTTGTTGCACTGACCTCTGGCACATATAGGATGTAAAACTACAATCATGCTATAATTGTTGTTTTGTAGATATGTAACAGTTCATCAACATTTTCTTAAGAAAAGATTGTCCATTTGGTCAATGTGCAGCCTTACTAATCATAAACTTTACCTCTTTGATGTCATTTGATAAACTAAATTTATTTAGGTATACATCTTTATTATGTTCATAGGGCGCAGTGATTCAAAAATGTCAGATTTTGTAAAATCAAGTCAGATTGGAGAAATGTTTTTAGTCTTTATCGTCCACTCTTTTATATGTTCAGTGTTACTACACACACAACATTGTAGAAGGAATTTCACAAGCTGTTTCTGGTGGAGCAACTGTTAATAGTTTAGTTTCCATAATGTTTCCAGGTAGCCTGGAGAACTTCAAGGTCATTTTATTTATTGACATATTTATTGTAATGAATAATAATTAATAACTTTCATTATTTATACCATTACCAAAAACGTCCCTGGGCAACAACAGGCACACGCTCTGTTTGTGTTGTGCTAACGTTTAGCTTCAGGGCAAAATGACTGACATTAAAACCTTTCAAGGTGTGGTTGAAGCATTTAGTTGAACTCTTTTCCTGCTTGCTGCACTGTGTGTAGTGTAGCACTCTGGTCCACACTGTCAGTGTGTCAGTGATGAGAGCAGCCAGACGTCACGTCCCTGTCTGGAGAACGACCACGCCTCCCTATGGGTGAAAACAAGCACTGTAAAAGCACTGTGCCTGTAGACTGAAGTAAATCAGAAAAGATTGTTGGTGATAGTGGAACTGAAGTTATTACTGTGAACAAATATGACCTTAACACAAAACAACAGTGTGCAAAAACAGCAAAATAAAGCGTCTTAGCAATATGGAAAGATCCTTGGATGTTTTTTGAGACAAAGTGGCAAAGGGTGGAGAATGTGGCGTGACGGTGTACACAGTCCCATTAAACGACAAAATCATGATTTGACCGATGAAAGATGGAGAAAAAAGATACAAATAAACAAAGATTGTGACATTGTTTATTTTGGCACAGGAGTCGACATAAAAACACTCTTGTGCAGATTGTGCAATATTTTTGTGCTCTATTTTTTGCGTGCAAAAAAAAAAAAAAAAAAAAAAAAAAGGGCTTAGAGCCGATGGAAAAGTGAAGACCAGAGTCATGGAGGAAAAGCACTTTCCAATGCGACCAGTGAACAGGTACCAACGAGCATGTCAAAAAATGCTAACTTTTAATTTTAAAAATATAAATATAAAATGAAAGAAGCACTAAAATTCAGTAATTCTGATTGATTTCAGTCAGTGGGTCAGTGCAATTATTTTCTATTCAAGTATTTATTCAAAGAAAATTAATTACACATTAGCAATCAAAGTAGGTGTGCTACACGATACCAATTCAGTAAGTAAGTTAGCAAGGTTTTAATCAGCCAATAATGGCAGCCAGTAATATAAAGGTGGTCCACCTTTGAGTTAGATAGGCAGAGAAAAACCAAAAAAAAGTGTCAATGTCTGAAATACATTATCTAAAGACTCAATAATATAGTTGTATATGTCAGATTTGTTCACTTTGATAAAGGCAGACTGAAAAGACCCTTTCCTACTTTCAGGGTAATAATGCGAATCACTGAATGACAAAGACAACATAATTGTTCACCTGACTGGCCAGAGGGTTTGGGTTCCTAATAACTAAAAGAAATACAATTTTTGTTTTTTGTTTTTGTATTTTTTTTATTTTAGAGTGGTTGTTTTCACCCAAAATGGGGCGGCGGCATGACATAGGGGCAAAGGACCCGAATGGGCTGTTCTCATCCATGTTTCGTGTGCCATTTCTTCACATATGAGCTTCCACTGAGACCACATTCAGCACACTGTTGATGCTAAAATGCAGAGTGTGCCATTTCATATTGGAGCTGAGGTGACATCAGTCTTAAAAAGTGAGAACCGACGTGAACCGATTGAACAAACAGTCCTTCTGTGCATGTCAGCGGTGACGTGAGAAGCAGGTACAGATTGTTTTGTCTTGGTTAGACTCAGACAGGATGAAGGAAACCTTTTCTGGATTTAAAAAAAGAAGTTCACATTTATTTCCCTAATTCTGCCGTGTGTACATATAAAATGTCCAGAGAGCCTCACAAAGTGTGTATGTATATATGCAGCTCTGTTAACAAACCAGAATGAATATAGTGAGGCATGAAGTTGTTGAGAACAACAGAAACACCAAGCAGGGTAGTTGGCTGTTGGGGTTGTGACATTTTGAACTAGATTTTGCCCATTTTTCTGCAGTCTCTTGTGTATAAAAATAAAGAGTTACAGAGTTATATATTATTGCTGAAGAGTGATGCTACAGTGCTGGCACTGCCATCTATTGACGGACAATGAAAATACAGCCTGCATCAATTTCTAGGGACCTTGTACACCCTCTTTCACTTACATTCTCCTTTTAACTTCTTTTTTTTTTTGTAACACATTCATTTCTTTTTCTTTTGAAATTCTTCTTGGTTTCTCTTGAAGTAGCAGAGCAGTGAATAGGCTTCCGTGCATGTTTCGTTCACTCTGGCAGTTCATGTGAGTGTATGTCTGTTTTTTAAAAATTAATTCTGTGTTTTTACTTTCACGTATTTCATAACAAGTCCTAAGCTGTTCAATTAACTTCCTTTTACTTGTGTAAAAAAAAAAATATTCTGTTCAGAGTTGCCGTTAAGCCATTTCCCCCTTAGTTATTGTTTGCTTGTCATGGATTTCAGATATAAATTATGCAAATGCATCAAAGCTGTTTTTATGTAAATTTTAAATAAATGTTTTGTACAGATAACCTGTGTTTGAATTGTTTGAGATTACTCATGTTTTCATGTTTGTTTACACAAAAAAAGTACATTTCCAGTTAACAGAACTCTCCCTGCACAGCCAGTATTTGCGATAAGGTGCCAGCCGGTCACAGGAACATCTCAGGTGAAGATCAAAATAAACCAACACACACTAAAAATGACTTTTCTGTGATTTTATTTGGAGCGAACAAATTATTTCACCTGTAGCATCTTCAGCTTTGCTCAACAAAAAATACATGTGCTCACTGTGACCTCATGGGTGTGATAAATGCATGTGGGTCATGTGACTCAGTCGATAGATAGATAGATAGATAGATAGATAGATAGATAGATAGATAGATAGATAGATAGATAGATAGATAGATAGATAGATAGATAATTGAACATCATTGATTACAAACTAGGAATTTCTTGTGTTACAGCAGCAGGTAATCCAGACACTACATGGAAACTAACACACAATAATATACATAGACATAAGAAAAGAGAAATGTGTATATATCTATAGGACAATAACTCAATATATAAAATAACTCTACAAATAGTAGAAAATAAACCTTAACATACCCTATAGATAATAAAAATCTATAGTGTCTATATACACACATACAAATAAAGGTGAAGAGTGTTTGTTTTGTTTTGATTAAAAATACAGCGAAAACGTGATTTGTTTAAGATTAGAGTCTCAACAATTACACAGTTTTACATAATTTTAACTCCCATATACAGCTGACTGAATAGGATATGCTATGCTATAAATATCTCGATCGCTGTCCCTGTACACCACCAAATGTGAAGGGTGAGTGTCAGGGGACATAGTGACTTATCTCTGTAGACTTCATTTGGCATTTCAACCATATACAGCCAGTACATTAGCATCATGGTGCTTACATACAAAAACAACAGCGTCTACACAGAACTAACGAAGATTACACAAACATACCAAGACAACATTAACAATGAGAACAAAAGAGCCCAAATTACCTATGCAGAGAGATATAAATTAATATTTTCATGTCACAGAATACAACTCAAATCTTGTGTTTCATGAAGTCCATAAGCTTCAAGTGTGTTCAGTTCATTAATGCGTAATGTTTTCCTTATCCTTAAGAGCTGGTTAATCAAAAGAGTGGATGTAGCTGATGCATGTTTTTTCTCCTTGTAGTGGCTATAATCCATGTTCTCATTTTCATTTGTGCACATCAGATATTAATATCTTACAATTAACTTTAATTAAGCATTGCCCTGCCAGATAGCGTGTTAAATATACTGTACATATCCGTCTTCCCCCAATTGATATATTTTTGAAACACACCACTAACTGACAGAAAATAATCATAATCCTCAGGCTTCATAATCTTTGGATTAACAGAATTATCTTGGATTGAAGGGAACATTATGTGTAATATATGTTACGTTAAATATTATGTTAACTTGAACAGTTTTATTGACTTAAATACAGCCAAGAAGTAGACAGATTATAAATAGCTGTAAATAATCAGGAACAGGGCGAGAGTAAGGACGGTGCCATAACTGTTTATGGCTAATGCCACACAGATATACTTAATGTTATTTTAATCGGCTATTTGTGTTTTGTTACCAGCACTTAAAGTTAATAGACCTCATGGCAGCCATATTGATATGAAATAGAAGAGTAAATGCAGGTGTTATCAGTTATACTAATTAAGATCCATTTAGTGCAGCGGAGTCTCTCCAGTGCACCAACATGCACAATAGCAGCAGCCTGAGTCTGTTTGACCTGAATGGAACTGAACCTTAATTAGTATCACCGGTGGCACCTGCGTTTACTCTGCTGTTTCATGTCAAAATGGCTGCTGCGGAAAAGGTCTATTGTTTACCGACTGCTCCAATTAACTCATACAAGACAGACTCGGAAAAGGATGAATTCTCATGTCAAGTCAAATCCTTCGACACCCTCTAACCTGAGACCTTCAATTCAGGTAACAAAAAGCTACCAAAAAAAACAAAAAAAAACGTATAAAGAGCTACAGAGGAGGAATTGAGCTGTCAGGATGGGCAGGCATGCAATGGATGCCGTGTGTACACAGCAGACCAACAAAATCACATTAAATGCAAATTTATTTTACAATGTCCCTCTGAAAACCTGCTTTAAGACCAAAAAACATGCTGAACTGGTGGCCCCAAGTCCTGAAAAAAAAAACTTTGATTCTCTTTTTTTGTTTTGTTTTTTATCATACCTCTCTCTGTGTAATCTCCAAGTCGACACCAGCACACTGGTGTCACCAGCAACAGCACAGGTGTGACTGATATCATTAACGACGGTTCTGCTCAGTTTAGGTGTGCCAGTAAGCCAGCATGCATAAGAACATGTGCTAGAACTTGTATGTCTTCATAGAGAGTGCAGCCATTATTAATACTATTAGTCACACCAAGAACAAGTCAAAATGCCCGCCATGAAAAAATGAAGACATCATGTCCCCCTTAAAACAGCTTAGAAAATTTTAAATAAATAAAGCAGCCCTGACGAGAAGTCTGTTCTCAGTATGAATTAGTGCCTGCATGTGCGACCCTTTCTCCTAGAAACTTATATTCTGTGCATACAAGAAAAAGCAAATTGTATTTTGCAAATTAAATTAGTGGTATATAAATATAGTTTCTAGCATAGAGTTGGATTATATTTGTGTGTGTGTAATTAAGTTAGTGAAACCCAATATGCTTGTTTCAAAGCAGACATATTGACATACTGAGCAGGAAAACCGCAGATGTGATTAATAATATTAATAAGGTCTGCAATCCAAAGTGTATTTCTAACAATATTACCTAAAGATTGTTTCTAAAGTGTCATAAATGGTTCAAGTTTGCCACGGTGTGGTTGGTGCTGAGACACAAAAACACGTTAAAACAAATACAGTTGTCCAGGAACAGAGAGCAGAAGGAACAAACCGATTAAATAGATATTTAATTACGTATGTATTTATATTACCACATGTACATAAACATAATAATGTTTGCTTTATGTCAAGGTAAATAAGGTGCTATACATGGACCTGAGTGAATCTAATTGTATTTTGAATTAAATAAATAATATATACAGTATATATTTGGATATATAACAGCAACAATAATCAGT
>JAJHUR010073251.1:0-35388 GCA_027495735.1 Lutjanus campechanus
CCTTGCGCCTTGCGCCGACCGTAAGATACGGCCCTAGATCTTTTACACTTGTCCAAGGAGATTATCAGGTTAATTACTATAATATGTTAATTATTAACAACTTCTTTGTTTTTCTGTTCATTAGGAATAATACAAATGGCCGAATGGCTAGTCTCATCTGCAGTCTGCAGTATGCTGATCATACTTCTGAGCCCTCACTTAAACATACTACAAGGAGTTTTTAATGGGTTATGAAACTGTCTCAGTTTTGTACTGATGCTTCTATATGGTCTACATATCATCAACAAGACCACCAGTGAGAAGTACATGCATATACTTCATTGTTAATGCCTGCCACCAAGTCAGCATGAAGATCAGACGAGCCTATGTTTACATTTTCCCTGGCAAAGTTATAATGGGCAGTGCATTGGCCAGTCAAATAGAAGCATGAGCATTTTTCATTAGATCATTTTATATTTGATGTTAGATTTTGTGGTTATGACGGTGGAAACACTACTACGTTTGTCCACAGGAGCTTCCATAATCAACAAAATATGAACGTTCCTCGTCATAACTTTATATTCAATTGTGATTGCAGAAACTTTTCTCGTAATTGAATATTTCTGCATTAATGTCTTTTTACTTTTATTTCAGAGTCTCAGTATCCTGATGTTGAGAAAAGATTTCATCCACTTTTTTGTACCATAAGAAGCTGCAATGTGGATTTTGTGGGTTACATCCAACAGTGTCAAACATGAAGGTATTTAGTATAGACCTGAACTACTTTTCTGCGTATTCTGCCCAACATTGAGTGTGTCTGTGTGTGTGTTTGTGCGTGCACTTGTGTACCTATCTAACAGAGGACTCCAGTGTCTTTACACATTCACCAACTGGGGACTCCCTGGCTAACAAGGGACATTTTTTAGGTCCCTTCTTGATCATGCTTTAAATCATGCTAAAATCATGTCTAAAACCTTCAGGTGACTTTTTTTTTAAACTTTTAACCTTAAAGTGTCTGAATGTTATACCATGTGTTTGTGTATGACTCATTGCAGTACCAGTGGGGGTTGTTGCTCAGTCCTCATGAGGTCTTCATAGATCTCTCCACTTGCATAGTCTTCTTCCAGCCCGTAGACTGCTGCATACAAGTCATCCTCGTCCTCTGGGACATTTTCACTATCATGCACATACACACACACACACATACACAAATTACCATCTTTAAAATGTGCTGATTATCGGTCACAATTTTCTTCTTGCATTGTGAAAGAAGTGAGGCAACAATTTGTGGATAATAAAGATTATTAAATGCAGTGTTAAAAAGTAAGAAATATACACAGATATAAAGAAAAGGCAACACATTTTTGTACAGTGTTTATGTGTTTGGAAATTGTTTTCTAATAGATGAACAATCAAGGCTTAGGTGGCTCTTCTTCTCAAATTAATAATCACTGCAAGGCATAATGCAAAGAAAAGAAAAGAAAAGAAAGAGGCTCTGAAAATATTATGTCACATAAAAATGATATAAATGCTGTATCTGTTCCATATAGTCTATATATTGCCCCTATGTGACTATATCTATCAATCAAACTGTCGACAGCACCCCTCCAGAGCCTTGATGTGGTGGGTGGTATGCAAGCACTCAGCAAAAACATGCAGAATTACTCATTCGTTTACTCTGACAGTAACAGTGAAACGGAGCCAAGCCTTTTACCAAAACATGTGGGTGTCCAGACCCCTGGAGAGCCTGGATGATGAGCAGAGCTGGTTCTGCTACTGAGCGAAATAATCATGTTCTATCAACACCAGTAATGGGCCCACAGAGAGGAGCCTCATACATACTCAATCAAGTCTTCCAGATTATTGTAAATGTCCTCGTCTTTAAGGCTCTCCTCGGTTGGGAATGGCCTAGAAATGACAGCAAAGCAGTGTGAGGCTCAGTGTTGAACAGAAAAATAACAGTGAAGAAACTCTAATTAATGGGTGACTTAGGGCAGAAAAGTAACTTTTGATGTATTAAAATGTCTAGAGCAGTCTAATATGCATTTGTGTGGCAAAAAGGAAACAAATTGGTTACAACTAGTTACTAATTTATCAGTGCTGTTTGCAGCCATTAAGGCAACAAGTCTAAATTTATTGATCACATTCAGTGGATGCCCAAAAATCATTCAAGATACAAAAAAATCAATACCATGCAAACATAAAATAGTTTGATGATAACAAATGCCAGTGAGGCCATGAGATTGGCAGACAACATCACCATTTATTTATTTTCTGTTTTTCAGTATCAGCTCTTATTTTTGTCATGTCCTGTGTAATATAGTGTGCTCATTCTGAACATTTCAATTAACAGATTGTTTAAAAACACAAAAACATTGTTTGGACTGGTGTCCTTCATTTCTGGTAATAATGTAAAACATCTCGTAAGACTGGAAATTAGTGAGTGAGATGTGCCTCGGTATGGCTGCAATGTTGGTAAAGGAGTGAGGAGATGGAGATGAAGTGGAGGTGCAGGTACTTCAAGTTCCCATGAGATCAAAATCAACGTTTAAGTGGTTTTATCACATATGCTACAAACTCAAAGTTGTTGCAGGAATGTAGTTGCAATGTAACTTTTGCGACATCTGATGTTGTAGCAGCCTACTTAGCGAGTGTTATCGCCAGCATGTTATTTTAAATGTCATTAGTATGTCGTCCCAATGTTTCCACCACTGTTTGGAGATGCTGTGACATTTTAGCATTATTGCAGCAATGTCATTATATAAAGTACAGGAAACATCATGCAAAGAATGTTAAACAGACGTTGCAAGAATATCACAGAATACCTGTTATATTGTAATGTTTCAACAACATAGCACCAACATAACTAATGATAATGTAAGTGAAATATAACTGTATTGCAATAAAATTGTTACATCACAAAAACTGTTTGTAGGGTATGTACATTCTATGTATCAAATGAACCTCAGAATCTTGCCCAACAATGACACTAAAGTTGTTTTGCAGATATTCTCTGATATTTTTAATGGTATCTCAGAGTTTGTCTTTTCTGATAAATGATTAAAACTGTTGATGACTTATCATGCACTCAGGGGTGTGTACTTAATTTTCATCCTGTGAAACGCTTTCTCACATATGACACAACAGTGCATTTAGGGAGAATACATCCATTCACTGGAGTGTTTCTGGGGAACAAGCCTCACTGTACAAAACCATAACTTTATAACTTTATTCACTGATTTTGCTGTAAGTGTTGAGGTTGTTTGTGGAATTTCCTGGTGGAATGATAGCTTTACTCGTTGCTTAAGCAAGTTAGCCGACCATTAACTGCTGTTAGCTCAGTTAGCCTTGCCAGTAGCTAAACCCAGCAAGAAAACCACATCGGTACTGTAGTCTATTCCCTGTCAAACTGGATTCCATTGATCTCTGTAGCTGTTTTGCTCCTGGTCCAGCTGTGCTCAGTGGGAGCTCTCCTCCTAGCGTTACATCCATGAATCCTTTAGCCGCATGGTGGGGTAGGTGCAATGCACAGCGCTATTGGCTACTGCAAACGCCAGTCAATTGTCAAGTGACAAGTCCCTCCCTAACTGGCTGTTTTACAGGAAACATGTAACAAATAAGCACTCTGCTAGCCATTTCATGGGAACTTTAAAGGCTGAAATGCACATTTTCTAAAAGGCATAAATTGTGTAGGTATAGTTTGTTTTGTGTTTTGTTTTTGTTTTGACATTTGGATGTCTGACTGACATCTAAGTGTGTTGTAATTCAATAGGTGACTTACTTGAATCCTTCTTGCTGTGCAATTGCTGTATGAGAGAGCTTGGATAGAGTGTCCATAACCTGGTGAGGGAAAAAAGGCATTAATTTATGTTTTTGAATGGCTGAGGGAGAGACAGAGATTTAGAAAGAGAGAGACTTGCTATTAATGCGGAGTTTATGTCATATTGGAGTTAGTGTAATTATCAGTTTCTGAGTTGTAAATAGCATTCACGTCAACATCAAGCCTTAATTATGCCTGGAAACTCACAATTTCTTAAAGCTCTGATATACAGTGGACTATCTGACTTGCTGCTTAATAAGAATGCCTGAAACCAAATAAATATGGATGCCTCATGTCAGCTGAAGTCCATCATTCAATCTGATTAAACTCACATGCACAGTATTTTCTGAGTTGTCCAATGACATGGACATTCATAAGTCATAAATATGGGAATCTTTCCTATCCCTAAAATCCATCCCATGATGCCAGCACACCATAAGTTCAAGCAGCCACCGTCAGACTGCATTAGCAAATACCTTGAAAATCCACCAAGTACCACCAAGTCACACCTTAGCAAACACTTAGCAACCAACTAGCTACAGCTTAGCACCAATTTAGCAACTACCTATTGAAGCACATAATCACCCCAATTGTGATAGAACTCATGTAGCAACCACCTAGTGATGCACTAGCAGCCAACTAACTACAGCAGAGGAAACATTTGTAACATCTTAGCAACTATTTGGCATCAGTTTGCAAGACACCTAACCAGTGTCTCAACAGGCATCAACACATTAGCCACCACTATCTTTAGCTACTGTTAGCTAGCATTACCATTAACCACTGTTAGCGAAAACTTCCATTGGCTGCTGTTCGCCAGTTAGTAAATTAGCTACAACTACAGGTGCAAAAGTGAAAGTGAGAACAGTTATGCTAAAGACCGTAGAGTTTATTTTCTTATCTTGAGTTAGGATAGGAACATTACTGTTTATCTGTAATGACTTTCACCAAATTACCAGGGTTACCACACAGGTAAGATAAAATCTGCAAGTTAGAAGGTTTCTATAATACAGCTCCTGCAAAACAACACACAAAACTTTACTGCGCCTTCAAACCTGACTTCTTTTAGTTACATATTGTGTGTGTATATGTTGTCAAGTAATGTGCAAACCATTTGTTGTCTTTTCCCATATCCCAAATTATTATACTTAAATCGTAAAATTATCTGTGTCCAAACTTTTCTTAATTATGATCATGCCAATAAATAAAATTCAAATCAACAGCAAGAGATGGGTAGTTGACAGAGCAACAGAGAAAAACAAGCAGGGTCTACAGGAAATGGTCATACTACCTCAGGCTCACACCTTTGCATCAGGCCGTTTGCGTGTGTGTGTGTGTGTGTCTTTGTCAGTGTGGTGGTGGGGGTTTTGTGTGTGAAAAAGAGAAAAAGAAAGTGAGGGAAGTCTGATTAAAAAATCTGCACTGCAACTACTTCGCCAATAAATCAATATATTAAAAACTCTACATGATGCTTCCTTTGACAATAAAGTATATTATCGAAATTGAATTTTTCTCATTTTCATTAAGTTGAAGTTTTTCACAGTCACATTTCAACTAAACGAATGTACAATTCTGCAAGTGGAAAAAGTATATCTCATCGTGACAAGTATAGATTTTCCCTGTGTGCACTAATCACACATTAGTTGTGCATTTATGTGTCTGAAGTTTCCAAACATAAATGAAACTGGGGAGCAGAACTGATTTGAATTCTGTGCTATAATAATGTTTAGTGTTCTTTTATCTGGACTCATAAAAATCTGAGTCCATGAACACTGAATATCAATTTTATTTTTATCAATTTTATCCACTCCAGTACATCATTACTGGCAAATCAGATGACGCACAGGATGTTGTAATTAACTTGCTGTTAAGGTTGGGACGTGACAGATCACACAGTACAGTCAGTGGATTGCTAGGAGAAATAACACACTTTAACACTTTGAAGTGGTGTGCGTAAGACATAAACTGTCATAACACCTGTCATGAACAAGAAGGTGTCTTTTTGAGGGTCTTTATGAATGTTTATGACTGTTAAGTGTCATTTGGTCAAATTTGTCACCTTTAATGCCAAGCTGACATTGTTTTAATGTCTTTGTTATGACAACTTGATATTAATCAAGCCAATAACAACCTGACATTATCAGACTTAAACTATTTAACTTTATGTTTTGATCTTAAATTATACTGTCATATGTGGTTAGCTCTGACTATGTCATGAGTACTTTTTCTTTGACCTCAAGCAAAGTGATCCATTTTGTAATTGTAATAAAGATGTCATGTTAAGTTTTATTACACTGTCAAATGCTTTTGTAGCAGTGTCATGAATAATTTCCTGGACTTAAAGTGAAGTTGTACCATTTGGACTTGTCATAAAGATGTCATTAAATGTTGATGAGGCCAATTTGACAACAGAATACAGTGCCAATTCTCTACTAATGTTAAGTTATCATAACACAGACATTATTGTCTTAATTAATGTTAAGTTTTTAGAACAAAATATTCATGAAGACTCCTTCATGTTCATGACAGGTGTCATGACATGGTTATGACAGTGTAATGACAGTCATATGCATAGCCCTTTTAAAAAAAAATAAAGTGTGTACCTAAATAGTGAAAGGAAATATAATGTATGTTTAATGAGGATGACATGACCGTAAATCACCAAAGACAAAACTTAATAATTTTGTGCTTCTATATCCAAATCTCACTTAATATTTCGTACAAGTACATTTCAAGTAACAACGCTGCAAATGGCTGTGTTCTCAGGATTTGGTTGTAAAAAGATAGTTGATGGTGGGGTAAGATATAACAGTCTGACTATCTGCAGTTTATTGCCTCTTCCTGTGTGAATGTGTGCTGTGGCTTTGGCTGAACCCAGGTGTGCATATCACTTGAAAGAGTCCTGTTTGTACAGCAAAGGGCCCTCTGCATCCTCACAAGCTATTTACAGCAGTAAAAATGGTATCTTCTCTGAAACAAACAAAAATCTGGCCTTTGAAGTGAGATGATTTCATTTATTTGAAATGTGGTGTCAGGTACTCTCAGCCCCAATATTTAGTCGTGTATTGTTATTGCACAAACTGACACCCGAAACACGCTTTGGTCCTAAAGGTCAACAGATTCAAGAATACAATGAAATAGTAAAGAATAAAATGAAATGCTGAAAATTAGTAAGCATTTCAGTCTCCATTGTTTTTTGTTTTGTGAACATCGTGTAATAAGAGAAAAAGAATATAATAATCATGATGAGAATTTAAAATAGGGGGCGGATGTTTAGCTCAGTGGGTAGAGTGTCCGACCCATGTATGGAGGCTGTAGTCCTCTGCAGCGGCCGCTGGTTCGACTCCCGCCTTCGGCCCTTTGCTGCGTGTCATCCCCTCCCTCTCTCTGCCCTGTTTCCTGTCTACTCTTCAGCTGTCACTATCAAATAAAGGCAAAAAATGGCCAAAAAAATTACTTAAAAAAAAAAAGAATTTAAAATAGGAATTATGAATGATTTGATACTTCTGCAAAAGAAAGAACTTTCACACGATCAGTTCAAACTTCATTCTCATACATCACATCCGTTGCAACTGATTTTATGCTATAGTGACAGCCGACGATGTGCGGGACTAATCGTTTTTTTTTTTCAAACACATACTAAGTAGAAAGAATAACTTTAAGAGAAAGAAGTAGTAGAATATCAGTTCTTTGACAGAGAGAAGGAAGAACCTATATGCTGGAAAAATCAAACATATGTTTACTTTGTATGATGAATTGTAAAGCCTAAGTTGTTGTGAAAACAAGTTGCTTTTACACCTGACTTGCCTGGTGATCTGACACTTACTTTAAGCCACATGTGACTCGAGAAGCAAAGCCACAAGCTGAGCTGAAGTCCAACCACCGTAGTGAGTGTGGTGGCCTATTTACAAAGTGTATCTTAAATCCCCAGAGCACCAAGAAAAAAAGAAAGTAAAGTAGCAGAGTTGGAACATATCATAAATCAAATGTGCAAGTTTTTTTTTTGTTATGATTAAATATAGTTTAATCCCATAGGGTTTCATCTGACACGACAAGTTTACATATTATGCAAAATACATTTTTTGTGGTTTTTCAACAAAAATATGCAACCTCGGTGTTAAGACCCTGACAAGACAGGAGAAACTGCCATCTTTTTTGCTCGCTCCCCCTTCAAAAATGTGTGTTTCAAAACACCACTCAGGTTTGCCTCCCCTTATGATGTCATACAGGGGTTAGCACAACCTCTGGATAGGTGACCATCCTGTTCATAGAATACGTTGTGAATCACAGTGGGCAGTACCTGCTCTCCTGAGCAAGGAGCTGACCAATCAGAGCAGAGTGTTTCAGACAGAGGATGCATACAGGAGCTGCAAAATGGCCAGGATAAGAAAAATAATGTGTTATGAACATTAAAGCCTATATACCTACTATATTAGAAAACCAAAATATAAACATGATCCCAAAAATGATCATAACATGTCTCGTTTTAAGGTGTTTCATTTGTTTAATCCATGCTAAAACTGAAGTATACAAACAGAACATTTTTGCTTTATGTGCTGGACTATTTCTTGACTTGGTTCAGAAATTTCTGGGGCAGACAACTGACAGAGACTCCATGAGATCGAACCAACATGACATAACATTTTAAAGGACCAGTGTGTAGGATTTAGTGGCATCTTGTGGTGAGCTTGCACAATGCAAACACCTGGTCTCACTCTCCCCTTCCAAATGTGTAGGACAGGGTTAATAGAGGTTTCTTCCGCCACACAGAATACTTTTTCAAATAATGGCTACAAATAACTCTTGCAGTATAATGTTAATAGATATATTCCTCTGAGTCCTCAGGAAATCTGGCAGAAAACTAGCTTTGATTTGAGTACCTCTTCACATTGTATTCTTTCATCACAACAATGCATTTGCTGCACAATAAACACACCACCTGCAACTGTCAAAGTAAATAATTACTTGTCTGTCCATTCGCTCTGGAACTGGCAATTTTCACTTCTCTTTAGCTTGGAGAGTTATATTTTTAAGCTTGGTCAAAGTGCCTATGTATAATTGACTTTTAAAGTATCCAAAGACCAGTTTGTACATACAATCAGGGAGAACCAAGGCTTGAAAGTTAAAGTGCATGATATTTAAAGTGCTCAAGTTTTAAAGTATGTATGCAAAAGCATCTCCTTTCAGAATGTACAAAGAGAAAGGAGAAAAAACAGGGGGGAAAAAAGAAAATGAGGCTTGACTGACTTGACAGAGAGAATGGCAGGTGTGGAACAAGTGTAATGTTACTGCAGCCCATCACAGCACATAGGTGTTTTAATAAGACATAACTAGTACTGTACTGGTTCAGATCAGTCTATGGTTCAGATGCCTCAAAATGGCTGATACATACTGTATGTACCTTCTATTTGCCATATCACACACGTGCTAGCCTGATTTGCAGGCCACAGTCTTGCACGCCGTAGAAAAATTCAAAAGGGTTGTATCTGGCCTACAGGTTGTTGGTCAGAAAGGCCTGTATGAAAACTTACAGTGGCTGTGAAACCCCAAAAGGCCCTCTCTAGAGTGAGTGTTTGGTTTGTCTGTTCTGGGATACTGTAGAAACACGGTAGTGCAACACGGTGGTCTCTGTATAAGAGGACGTGCACCCTGTGCCAATAAATTCATGTAAATCTCACACACTGGACCTTTAATTATTGTGCTTTGGAGGAGAGGTGGGTTCTGTTACCTTCAGACAGAGCCAGGCCAGCTGTGTCCCCTTGTTTCCAGTCATTATGCTGAGTTAAGCTAACTGCCTGCTGGCTGTAGCTTCATATTTACCTTACAGACATGAAAGTGGTATCAATCATCTCATCTAACTCTTGGCAAGAGGGCAAATAAGTTAAACTTAAAGAAAAAAACTAGCCATTCCTTCAACATGAAATACCCTTCTTTGTTAACTTGAATTGAGTATAAAAGCTCTGTGCTTCTACAGACCAGGTTGACATAATTTTATGTTGAGGGAAAAAATAAACACATTTCTTCATCCTTGTGGCCTCCAGGCTGCTGCATGTAGTCAGCGTGGCAGCCGGGGGTGAAGCCTGTAGTAACTCAGCAGAGGAATGTAGGTTAGAGAGCTCTCATTAGATATTCAGCGGACTAATGCTCAGTCTACGGGCAGAGTTGGCACAACTCAGCCCAAGTGGATTAGACTGGCTGAGATTTGAGATGTTCTCTTTTGGATGTTTTTTGGAAAATAAGGAAGAGATTGAGCATTTCTTGTTCAGCTGTACAACTCTTCCTGGAGCTAATCCAGCCCAATCGCTGTAACCTGCAGACACACCGTAATTTTTAACTAATGATAGAAAAAAAAAAAAAAGTAATGATGCAATGCAATCTTCCCCCTCCGGAAGCTTGTTTGTTTGATGGACAACCCTTGAACATGACTGAGATTATGCAGCCCGGCTTGGATGTACTGTACATATTCGCAGCACCTCCCCTGTGGGATTATCAGCAGCCAGATTAACTGGAAGCTTCTTTAGAACACAGAACTGAAAGAAAAGAGAGTCTGTGTGGGAAACTGCACGCAAAGCTCAATACACAGTCCCTCACACTTATAGAGAGAACCAAGGACCACCTCTCTGCAGGGGAGTGAATTAAACTTTTTAATCATGTATAAAATCCCTGACTAAAGAACTTTATATACACCTTTTGAACATTTTTTTAAATTAAAATTTGCTCACAGATTAACAAAGTATATCTAGAGTTCTAAAACCTAATGCAATATAGTGTAAATTATTTAAAATAGATACAATATCTGCTATGACAAAATAATTTGATCTATTAAAAGAAAATATTGTATATGGGGAGAGTAGTTTACCCAAATTAAGAGAAACAATGATAGTACTTTTACACAGGGTGCAACAACAAGGATTATTTTAATCTAAAATTTAGTTCTAATCAGAGTTTAGTAAAACTAGATTTAAAATGAGTAAATCTGGATTTAAAATAAGTAGAGCTCTGTTGTAAAATTAAAAATTAATCTCCATTCAGTAAATTGGATGTAAACTGAAATGATTACCAAAATTAGAAAAAAATACAAAATAAATTTTGATAAATAAATGAATGCTGTCAGGAAATAATAGGCATAAAAGAGGAAAAAACTGTTAACCTTTGGCTGCTCTGTATTCCTTAATGAAACAATAGCTTACATTGTTTGCTAGCTAGCTAAAAAGTTACTGAAACATTACATTATTTGTTAGCAAGCTAAAAAGTTAGAGGCTCTAATATTTTCTCTCCATGATTTAATTGGATTTAAAAATGAACCATTAGTGGTGCAACCCAGCCTTAAAGGCTTAATCTTATGTATTTAAATTAACTTAATCACAAAATAGAATTATTTAGTAAAGATAAATACAAAGAAAATTCATCCAATGGTTAAATGGTTTAGAAAAATAATGATGTATTCCCCTGTGGATAAACCAGAGATGCTCCAAGGCAAGGTTATGCACCGAATGCACTGAACTAAGGAAATGTGGGAATACAGCTGGACAGAGTGATTGTGCTTTCTTCAGTGGAGTTAAATCAGGCCCCTGTGCTGTGAGCGAGAGTCAACTGGGTAGCAAGGAGGAGTACACTACAAACCCACTGACCTGGTAACACTGTGTACACACACACACATACACTGAAGTCAGCTCTCACAATAACACAGCTATAAAAAGAAGTCGACCAATCCCTTCAGAAGTGCACCAGAAAAATGCAAGACCAGGCAATGGGTGGACAAATACTCTATGCTCTTAAACTCACACACAGACTCACACATGCTATGCCTCCATCAGCGGGAACATCACACCTCTGATTGGCTCTATATCAGTCGGGTCTTATTATGTTACACTGCATGCATTCCTCATAGTAATCTGACTGTGTGACTGGACGTACAGGCAGACACATGTATTACTATTTCTTCACAATGTTCACGTGCAGATTGCAAATGCAGATGCAGTCATGCACTTCATGATTTCTAGTTCTCGTTAAACACTACCAGTTCCCAAATTGCAGCTCCCCACCAAGCTTCACAGGTGGCTGTTAGGATTTCTTGATTTTAAGGGGTGTAAGAAAACTTTTTTGAAAAATATACCTATATCTCAGCATTTAATTTGCTTCTGTGAAGAAAACTAGATGAAATAGTTATTTTTAGAATATTATTTAAGATATAAACTCATCTCTAAAATCTCACAGTATAGGACAGTGAAGACCTGAACACAAGCTATATTCACTGAGCCTTCACTGTCTGCTAAACAGCACCATCCAGCTATAGAAAAGCATGCAGTTAAAACAAGCAAAGAGCCCATAAAAAGGCAGCCAAGCACCTGGTAGAAGAGAACACTGAATCTGTCAGAAAAGAAGCCTTTTTTGTATGATTGCTAAAAAAGAAAAGAAAAAAGAAAAAAACATATTTGGTTACAGACAAAGAATAGTATAAAAGTTCCTAAAAATACCAGGAAAACTCATCTCTTACTGTGTGTAATGGCCACAGGAAATAGTCTGCCCAAAATTCATCCAAATGGGTTGTTTTAAACAAACTTCCTGGAGTTATTGTGTTCACTATTTTTAACTGTACACTTTAGTCTTTGCTCTGTATGGTTATTGTTATGCATTTAATATTTTAAGAAATATCAATAAAAAATGTGGGTCATCAGTTTACTCAGAGGAAAAGGGGTCCTTAAAGGAAAAAGATTGGAGACCACTGGTATAGAGAATAGTCTGCAAAAACTTTTACTATGAGCGCAGGTACTGGGCGCAGTTGTTTAAATGAAAAATACTTTATTATTTTGTTAATTTGATTGTTGTTATGATCTCTGTATAGTTGCAGCTGCAAACCAAGGATCTTCTATGTTGCTTTTTTTGCCGTCTATGAGGATTGTTTTCTTGGTGTAACAAGATATTTGGCAGCTCATTTGCTGTTTTGCAAACTATAACACACATTTGACATTTATGTCACCAATTTTCCCCAGCTGTTTCTAACTGTAGCATTGAGAAAGACTGTGAAAGGCAATATTAATTACACAGACAGGCAGCACAATCATCATCATCACTCAGCTGTAATAGATGTCACATGAATTGAACAATGTACTCGCTCAAATGGTTTTCCTTGTAAAACCACTTGTAAAGGTGCAAGATCCTGAAAAGCTTTAAGACTTTTCATAAATCATTGCAACCAGAGAACAAGGCAGTAAAAAGAAGGAAGGAGAACAGAGGAGAATAGAAGAAATTTGACCACTGTTGGAGACTCATCATTGCACAGGAAAATACAGGATTGTTTCATGGAGTTTCAGAATGATGGATGTGGGTGTTACCTTTCCAAAGTCTCGAACATCGAACAAGTCAAAGGCTTCAAATAAGTCACTTTTCTTCATCCCAAACACCACGTTGCAAGACGTCAGGAATGTGCGGATGTTCTTCAGGCACAGGAACTGCAAAAGGCCAAAATTCAACTTAAATGTGTGCATTTTTTATTTTCTAGAATCACGTTGGGAACACAATGTTCATTGAATACCTTTCTTGAGTCCGTTCCCCCAAATTACAAAAAAAAAGACACACAAAAGTATTTTAGTGGTATCTGGACATGCACTTTTGGACTCCTGCCACATGAACCAGATGCAAAATTAAAGGGTGTGTTCGCCCAAATTACAACAACCCAGGTTTTGCTCGCAGAAATACAATACCAACATTCCTGTACAAAAAGAGTGTCACATAATAAACTGCCAACAGATTTCACTGGAAGAACTTTTTTACCAAGAAAATTGTCCCCATGAATTGTTGAACTGTTGACAGCATGGTCTATAGATTATCCAGAGAGCCAGCATCATTGTTTCTACACTGCAATTTTGCTGTTGACTGTTTTAAATAGAATTTTTTAAAGCTTTAAGCACCACAAACAAGCACAGACTTATGTGCCTCCATAAGTCTGTGCTTTCCAACCCTTTAATTCTGTTTTAGTCTTAAAGGAGCAATATGTAACACCTCCACTTCAAAAAATGAATCTAGCAGAGTTGGACTCATAGGTTGAAATCCTATTTAATATCCAATCTATAGTTAAGCAGGTTGTCTGCTCCTGCTTCCTCCTCCCCAGAATCAAGAAAGCTCAGGCAGGCTTCAGGAACACTGCAGCAGCACAAGACATGCTGTGCCTGTCTCACTGCCTGCCCGACTCCATTTATATTGCTAAATTTAACCATTATAAACATCTACTCCTTCTTAAAAAACTATTGAAGATTTCTTACAACTCATAAACAGACACTTATTCATTCCTCAAACTTTTGGTTTGAAACCAAAACAGTAATTCAACCCCAGAATGAGAATTTCAAACAAGGACAACGTGGCTGTAGAGTCATCAAAGAAACAAGTATTTAAACTAAGCATGTTTCCTCAATTTCTGATGACATGTTATGATCATTTTATTGTTTAGTACAGTAAATATATTACAGATTTCTCCTTTAATAACTTATATTAACAGTACAATGAGAGCGCAGTGAACTTGAAGTCGCCTTTTTTAAAAGTGAAGGTGAACCACACACAAACAAACTGGAAATGAAAACTGAAAGTTTCATTGTGAAATAAAACCACGAAACATGTGAACTTTTGGTGTCACTTCCTAATAGGATCTGTGTGTCAGTGGGAAAAAATTTAGTCAAACTTTCAAAATGACAAGATGGTTATGGGTTTGGGTTGAAGGCTGGGGTCTGAGTCAAGCTTGGACCATTTATTCTAAAATCATGCAGTAAATGTTCTAACAGTAAACAAGTATAGCTTAATTTGCCATTGCACGTTATTTAGTGGTGACTAAACTGGGGAATGTATATGTGATTATTTGAGGTAAAAACAGAGCTGTAACCAGATTCTTGAGAACAGATAGGCTCCTTTTTTATCATGTCAGCTCATCGTGGAGACGCCTGTAATCACTCCACCGCCCCCTGGGGCCCCGTTTGTCTGAGGAGGAAGTGCATGAGCATGATGGCTTTGTACTACCAGCAGCCTTGCACTCCTGAGTACAGCCACAGCTCTGCTGCATACTCACTTTCTTCACGTGGACTTTGAGACTAAACACTGTGTTGTGTATTGTTTAAAATTGACTTTTAAGACACCATATAGACTTTTATTTATGTTGTCCATTATTTATGTTTGTAGCTATATGTCTATTACTTGATAATATACTCTATAAGTATATTGAGAGCAATGAAAAACTGGAGTCAAATTTGTATGTGTACACATACTAGGCCAATAAAGCCACTTTTGCTTTTGATTCTGACTGACATAAACTTATGCTGAGAGCTTCATGGATGAAAAAAGATAAAGGAAAAGTGCAGGTATTTATTGGTACAGTATGTTTTAAATGATCGTGAAGGGTAATCAGGAAGGTTTCTTGACACAGTGTTTACTCAGGATCCTGTTCCTGCTGATTTGATGTTGGTGTAGACTAGGGATGTTAATAACGATCGATCATTAATTGATTTATCGCTGCTAAGAATTTAACTGATTGAGGCAGCGGCAGCAGCGAGAGTCTAATTGTTTTATTATTCTGTTTGTGTAAATCGTTTGGGCTTCATAAATTAATGTTTGACATAACTAATGTGCCACTAGAATTGTTTAAATAATGACAGCTATAACAGATAATGTGATTGTGATATAATTCACGATCGGTGGGAATGATCATTTTTGCATCATAATTTTCATTATCACTGATAAAAACTATTAAAGTTATGATGATGTGACATTTGCTGGTGTTTGTACCAAACAAACATGTTTTGTTAAATCTAGAAAACAAGATTTGTAGGTCAGGACATCTCAGTATTTCATTATAACACTGTTTTGTCACACATTTTACCTTTATCCAAAAAAATTTCAACCTTTGCATTTCAACCTTATCGCCATATTGTGATTTCCACTGTATTTTGATTAACTCTGTCTGAGTCTCTTGAAAGATTGTCTTTGAATATTAGTTGTTTTCTCACTTTCTCTATGAGAGCAACAAAAGTAGACAAGATATTGAGTTATATGTAAAAGAATTTTACCGTCACATATTTTGCATTTGCACCAAAGCTAGCATACAGTATGATAAAAATAGCACTTCTGGGCACATTTTCATCATAGTACACTGCACTCTCATCCTGCAGTCCATTACCTTCATGCCCTTGTTTCCATTCCCAAGATCGTAGGTCAGCAGGGCAAAATGAAAGGAGGACCATTTAAAATCTGGAGCCCGCTGACACACAGGCTTTTCTCCACCGTACTCTGATGGCCTACAGCTGCAGGCTACAGCCAGCCATTGTTGGGCACGTTATGCCTTGAGTTTGCTTTCACTGTCTATCAAGCATATAAGAGACGAGTGGTAGTGCACTGACAGAGAACACACACAACACTGCAGTTCATAAGGCAGAGCACAATCAGCCCAGCAAGGAAACTAGCTTTAATTCTAACACACACATACTCTCACACCATTATTTTATCTATTTCATATTTTTTCTTTTTGTATTTAGCTTAATTTACATTGTTCTTTGATTCTATGGTTGCTTGTGTGATTACTTCTGTGGATTACATGACCTTTGTATTTTTTATGCATGTAATGCTTATTGAGGTGAGGTTCTTTCTATATTCCTCCAGGGATTTTTTTTTTTTTAAATCTCACCTCACAAGTTTCTTCTTTTGTTTCTTTTGTTATTCTGTTTCTGCTGCTCTGTTTTGTTGTGTAAATAAATAAATAAAATTATATATAAAGTTATTACAGAAGAAAAGGATACATTGGTCACTTTGACTAGATGTCTCCATTTATTTATGATCTTACATTTAGTGCAACAACTAAAAAAAATGGTATAATGTCATCTCTCAAAAACTGACTATGTGAAACTGATTATTAAACCTACTTGTGTTTTGACTTTTTTGCATGTGTGCTTCATATGCTGCTCTTTTCTAAGATGTGAAAAGGTGCGTTGGAGATTTCTTGGAATCAAACATTTTTAGACTCTGACTGGATGATACATTTATAACATGTATCATTCATACAGGCTTGAGAAAGATTTTATCACCTGCAGTGTTGCCTGAATGAAGTGGGAACAAGTGGGTGCACAGGAAGTCTTGCTCTTACAGTCTAATAGTGACATTTTACAAAGTGGCATGAAATTTATTAGCAAGTATTTTGGTAACCACAACAGATTAGTTGATTGTTTATTGACACCTAAAAGAGATCCGTTGCTATAAACGTCTGTTTCCATTATCTCAAGTGAAGTTTGCTTTTCACCACAATAAGTTAGTACATTTTCTTTTGTTTTACTACGCCTACCACTGAGATTAAAATGAAAAATCTCTTCTTCAAGTTGTAAATGTTCAAATTTTTTAGATTTTACCATTCAAAAGTACAAGAATAAAGTCTTCTAATGGGTAACTACGTGTGTTATAAGGCTTCATACTCAGTCACAATCTACAAGCTTGTGCACACATAGTAAAAGTTCCTTAACTAATGGGTGGATCAAAGCCGCAGGATTTTATCAGGCCTCTCAAGTGGCAGAAGGAAGAATTATGGGTGAAGAGAGGTCAGCCTTTGGCCATTCCTTTGGGTCTCACAGGCTGGGTGACATTAAGCATTTCTTCGCTCAATCAAAAGGAGTTTGTTTGGAAGTAGAATATGCAGGATTTGTCAGTTGCTTTGCTTTGTAAACACATCAGGAAGGTAGTTTATAGTCGAGTCATTCTGGGTTGGTAAAGCGAACGTCCCGAACAAGGTAAAATACTGAGAGAAGAAAGTACAGTCAGAGAAAGGCTCTCTGCAGATATACACATCTCCACACACCTCTTGGGTCATAAGTGATGATTGAGAAGGATTATATGTGTCTTAACATTGTTTTTTGGTCAAATCCTGCATATGTATTTAAATTTTGACTTTTTTTTTATAAACATGTAGACATGTATATAAGAAAAAAGTTTGGATTAATTATCATATTCCGAAGAAGTAAACTGATGGCGATGTGTACACAGCAAACAATAATCTCCAAATGAGTCAGTGAGAGGTCACTTTGTGGCATTATTTTCCAAAATGTTTGCAGAAAGAGAAAGGATGTGTGCTGTGTACCCAGAATCTGGACTTCTTGTTGTAACAGATGGAAAATGACAATATACTGGTCTATTTTGAAATCACGGAATAACCTTAAGGGTAAAAACTCCTCCCATACCTCTGCATTCAATCTTAGAGAACTCTGCTATACGATTTCTGTTTCCAAATTTGTTTACTAAAGGTGTTTTAACAAAGTAAAAATGACGTCTCAACATAGATTGCATTTTTTTTTCTGAGGTGGACCTCACGTGGACTTATCTCCCACAGTCACTTCTTGAAAAGCAGCTGCCAATTCATGCATACCACAACACACTTTACAGTCAGTGTTTGTGTGTATAACAGTGATTTGGTTTCTTTCACTAACAGACAGTGGTGGAAGAAGCACTCAGATAATTTACTCAAGTAAAAGTAGAAAAACTACTCAAGTAAAAGTAGCAATACCACAGTGTAGAAATACTCTCTTATAGGTAAAAGTCCTGCATTCAGAACTTAACTCTAAATAAAAATACAAACTTATTAGCATCAAAATAAACATACCACAATACATACCAAAACATAAAACTTGATGTATGTACGTACGTAAAATACGCAGATAGGTAAAGTACTCATGATGCAGAATGGCCTACTTAAGAATAATGTACACTAGCCTATATATTACTGGATTATAATCTACGCATGATTTCAACATTGGAGCTGGTAAAGGTGGGGCTCATTTTAATTGTTTTACTGCTGTGTAGCTTAATCTATAATAATAATATATTATATTATATTAGGGTTGCAACTAACAGTTGTTTTAATCATTGATTAATCAGTTGATTATTTTCTCGATTAGCTGGTTAGTTGTTTGATCCATAAAATGTCAGAAAATGGTGAAAAATGTTTATCAGTGTTTCCCAAAGTCCAAGATGACGTCATCTAATGTCTTGCTTTGCCCACAACCAGTTTCCATTCATAAAGGAGCAAAGAAACCAGAAACTCTTCTCATGTGAGAAGCACATGAAACCTTATTCACTGATTAACTAATGATTCAATTTATCAAATAAATGTAATGGAGTAAAAGTACAATAATTCCCTTTGAAATGTCATGGAGTAGAAATTAAATAGCATAAAATGGAATTACTAAAGTAAAATACAAGTACCTCAAAACTCAACTCAAGTACAGTAGCCTACTTGAATAAATATACTTAGTTACTTTACACTACAGCTGACAGAACTCAACTCTGCAGCACCTGCTTATTAAATAAATTAACTCACATTAACTGGACTCCGGTGTTATTCACATCTAACACTGCAGGTTTACTATTATCACAGCTTTTAAATCCCATTAATGTCTGAATAACCTCTAAATTCTTTTCTCAGTAGTTTTCAGTTCCTCTGCACGCATTACAACCACAAGTTGCTCTGAAAGCAGCGTAGAAATGACCGGTCTACCTGTGACATCTGTGGCCTGAGGTTGATCTCCTTCAGGTTGATGGTTTGGGATTTCAGGTTGTTCAGCAGCTGGCACAGCAGCACCCCGTCCCGCAGGGTTTGCGCCAGGTCAAACACCTGCGCCGTGTCCGCAGTCACCCGGTGGTTCGCGGGCAGCACGTTGCAGCTGATCAGCCACATCGCACACTGCCTCCAGTACTCCATGTTGTCGGAAAACAGCAGGTTAGAGTCAAATAAAAAAACTTCAGTCTCTATTTGAAGCCTGTGCGCGGCATGGTAGCTGCGCTGAGCGCCGTCCGTCAGTCTCTCCAAACTCCAGCATCGCCTCTGGAGGACACAAAGAGCCGCTGCAGCTTATGAGCGCCGCACAACTGAAACCCCCTCTGTCTGTCTGTGGCAACTTCCCCTTCCTTCTTCTGTCATGTTTCCACAGAGGTGGTCGTAAAAAGACTGAAAAATCGTTCCTACTGCTGACATGCAGTTTGTAACCCTGCAGAATGTAATGAGACAAGTCCTGCAAAATCATGTTTTTATGAAACTTCTAGTGTTTTTGTCACATCAAAAAGGTGTTGGATCAACGCTCGTTATTTCTGAGACTGTAGTTTTAGTGGGTCACAGCAGGTGTTTCTCACGCCCATCACCATTTACAGGCCTCTCTATGCAAACTTTAATCTGATTTCAATGTAAACATAGTTTTGACAGTTTTTAAACTTCATACACGGAGCTCGCTGCAATGAAACTCACATTCACATCCTGTATGAGTGTTTCATTTGATAAAGAACTGCATGAGGTTATTACACTCATCAGTTAATCAGATTACTCAGATCAGATTATTTATTTATTTTTTTTTTAGCTATTTAAACCCATCATTTTTGAATAATGTGAACTTTTTGCAGTTATGGAGGTATGAAAATGACAAATTTAGTCACTTAAAACTCTACAGTTTCAACAAAATGTATGTAATAATGCTCAAATTGTGTAATTGAGTAATAAAAACTTAAAATTTGTTTAGAAGTTCTTCATATAAATGTTGAGTGCCAACATGAATGTTCTCTTTTTTTTATTGAGTTTATTAAATTCATAATTTTGAGTAACAGGATACACCCTGGACAAGTCGCCAATTCATCACAGGATCCCAAAGATATTAAATTCTATTCTATTCTATTAATTATATAAAATAAAACAAGCAAATCTTCACATCTACTGTGTAACCAGTAAATATATAAATTACTTGATAAATGACTTTAGTGATCAATTAATAACTAAAGTTGATGGGCAATTAGTAATAAGAACATTTATTTTACTTTTTACTTACTTATTTATTGTAAATTTTTGTTATTTGTTAGCATTTTGTTTCTCATAGTATTTTTTAAACCATCGTTGTCATTTGAGTGCTTCTATAGAAGCACCAGAGTCTGAGATGATATATCCTGCAGGCCTACATGTGGCAGGACTGACAATAAAGTTGCCTTTGACCTAATTTATCATTTGCACACAGGTTATCTCTATTTATTCTATGTTAAATTGTATGTGCTTCAGAGTAATCCTTTTCCCTCACAGTCTCCCGGCCTCAGCTGACATTCCATGTGGATTATAAACAGCTCTGACAGGTGACTATAATCTGGGCTCTTTGTGCTGTGTATGTTGTAGAGCTGTGACCTCTGTGTTTCAATATGGTCATAAGTTAAATTAAAAGAGTCAAGGGATCTAACAGAGGCAGAGAGAAGGACAGCCTCCTAGCCTGCCATGGGATTTACTGTAGATCACTGTCATTAAAGCCATGACATAAACACAGGAAGGAAGCTGTGAGGGATCCCATCTTGTTTTACCATGAGTGAGAGGGACAGATGTTTCCTTAGACACTGACCAGGCTCATGAATTTCAACTCATATAGCCTAAAAAGTAAGTAGATTACACAGGAAAATGTGCTATCTTGATTAGTTAAATATAAAATCTCACTATAATACGATATTCATCCGATAGCATACTGTCTGTATCAGATAATTTCCCTGAAAATAAATTGAGGACAAAAAGTTATATACATGATTGGTTCGTCTCTGCCATAGCATCTATTGATGGATAATACCCTATTTTAACGATAATACACATTGCACAAGCACCACACTAAACTGATGCTTAATTTCAGCCTAATATTTGCTAAAATTAGATATGCTGTGAATTGTCCCCAGCTCAGGTTAGATACGTTTTTTTTCATCGGATATTATTAATCGGAAGGAGGGGAAATGAAGGTAGAAAAGTTGAAGGAAATTAGCTCATTTTTGCTCTGTGGCTGTCTTGCAGGTTAATCTGGCCTGCTAAGTGAAATGTATTTTAAGCTGCACTAATTGCTATTTTTATATTATGGATCAAATGACTCTGTCTAATGTGAAAATGGTTGCTTGAAAAACCCACAAAGAATTATCACTTGACTTTTCATTTAGTTTCTCAGCTCTATGCAGCATTTTACCATCTTTCAGTGCAGTGTTTTGGTTTCACAACTGACAACTCAACACAAATGTGGAGCTTTTAGCTGCTAAGGAGTCACATGTTTCCCTCGGAGCTGGTGGAGGCAATTAAGGCAGTTAAAAGGATTGTCAGTACTGGACTTATTCATCAGGTGGGCAGGAACACAACTCAGCACAAATGTGGATGTAAGCAACTGTGAGCCATAACTTAATAATGTGTCAATGTTGCTGCCCCCAAGTGGCCAAAAAAATCTATGACGTGGCCCTGTCTTGAAGAAGATGAAAAGGTCTCTATGTTAAAAATCTAGTTTTAAGTCCATTATTATTGAGTTTTGTGATAAAATGTTGGATGTTGCCTGTTCCAAAATTACTATACATGTTGTTCAGAGAATGGGAGGAGGGGCCCAGCAGTTGTTGTTTTTGTTTTTTTACCCCCACAGGCTGCCAAGCCATTACACAGAGTATTAGGGCCACATCAAGGGGGAAAATGAGAGGGGAAAGGGTTTTTTTCCAGTGCCACTAAAAGGGAGAAAAAAGAGAGACATAAGATTTTTTTACATTTTTCATTTTGAGAATCAAGTCAAAATGTCAAGAATGTTGAAAGCTGAACATTGAAATGTCGAGTATATCGTTGAACCAATTAGTGCCAGAAGTGTTTTTTGTTTTTTGTTTTTTTGTTTTTGTTTTTTGTTTTTAAAAAAAAAAAGAAAAAAAGGAAAAAAAAGTTAAATGGTGGTTCAACTTTATTCTTGACATGCAAAATAAAAAAGAACCCTAGCCAGGAAAATTAATGAAAAAAATAAGCAAAAAAGGATTAAAATTATTTTTTTTAAATAGTGGATTAATGTGGAAATTGTTAATTAAAATAACACACACAAAAAAAACACACATTAACCCACAGACTATAAAATTCTTATTCTTCTTCTCCATCTCCTCGTTATTATTATTATCATTATTATTGTTATTATTATTATTATCATTATAGTTGTTGTTGTTGTTGTTAAGGTGCATACAACAACAAATAATAATAATAATAATAATAATAATAATAATAATAATAATAATAATAATGTAACTGTTACTGAAAGATCAATCCATGTGGAATTTGTTAAATAATTTAAAATAACACACACGCTATCTAAAAACACGCACACTACAAAAGACACTATAAAAAAATCACAAGATTTAAATCAGAAGATATATTATTATTAGTAGTATTGTTGTTGTTGCTGTTAATTATTATTATGTTATTATTATTATTATTATCATTATTATTATTATTTGGCCTCTCATGTGTAAACTTCCGGATAAAAAAAACACGAAACACACGACACCGGAAATGGAGCCACAGGAGAAAAAAAAGAAAAAGAAAAAAAGAAGCTGAACCGTCAAAACATAAACAGAGCAGCAGCCAGTCAACCTTGTGTGAACGCAGCTAGCTTCTTTAAGTCTGTCTTTTACAAAGAGCTTTATGCACGCAGTCCTCATGTCGTGTGTTTACCGTCAGAGAGTTCCTAGTCGAGGCACTTAGCTTCTTTGCTAAGCAGCGAGGTGGAGAGAATAAATCTGCAATAAAGATTAGGACTAAACTAAGAAGTACGCCTCGTCGGGCCTTCGAGTAGAGGTAACGCTAGCTATGCTAGTTAGCCACTACCAGCAACAGTAGCTAGGTTAGCTTCCTGCTCGCTTTTTGACAACCAGCTGTTAGGTTGTAAAGCAGAGCTGACAGCAGTATTTCTGCTGCTCAGTTAGCATTAGCGCACGTTAAAAACTGTGTCAGTAGTCGAGCTCTTCAGAGAACAGTGCACTATCAAACACCACAAAGCAAAATTAGGCCTGTGAGACAGCTAGCAATCGAGTTAGTTTGTTCATGTCGTTACGTGCAGCCGTGGATAGGTAGTAAAATTAGCTTATGTGTTAGTTTGTAAGCTACCGTGCTAACAGGTAACTTGTTTCCCACGGCACACGGACGGTGCAGCGTCGGTAGTTGTCAACAGTTCAGTCAGCGAGTGCATACAGTGCATACAGGTCGTCTGTTCTTAATTTGAGCCCCTTTCAGTTTCGTTAATAAACAACGTAAGTCTTGTGTTTGTGTGTGACACCCAAAGGTTCTCCCTCGGGTCGACGCAGGACAAAGGAGACAGAATGGCTGAGGCTGACGGCAAATCCACTGTGCTTAACGGTAAAGGATCAGTGCTAGAAATTAACTGACTATTTATACTGACCATAACTGTAAGAGGTGTTATGCTAGCAGCTAATCAGAGGACATGTTTGTTTGTTTCCTTCTTTTTTTTTTTTTTTTTACTAGGCGGCTCTGAAGAAAAAGAGCCTGGAGAAGATCAGCACAAGGAGGAAGATGCCTCTGGCAGCAAAGAGGGACAAACACAGTCTTCTTCTCAAGATGGTAACCCCCTTCTTACTGTCTTCCGAACATTGTTGTGTATTTTTCTCGATTTTTTTCCCCACAGCCGCTTAAGACTTAATTTTGACTACGTGTACATGCATAAAATATAACATTCCTACTAAGCTGCTCACATGGTTAATGAATATTCCACAAGTCTGCACAAGTAATCAAAATATTATCAGAATCTCTGTATGCATGCATTATGTAATGTCCACATCACAGGAGCTGCAATTTTTTGATGAAGGAAAAATGTATGACAAAACAGTATAATAATGAAATATTGTTGTACTGTAGAGATGCAAATGATGATGGAGAACAAACCATGTTCTCCATCATCTAGTACCCCAACAATTGTCACATCATCATGATTTTAATTTTTAATGTTTTTAAAATGAAAATTGTAATGCAAAAATGATCATTCCCACTAATCATGAATCATAATACAATATCTGTTAAAATAATCACAATTTTTTTGGGATGTCCCAATACCAATTTAAAAATAGTTGATACCAATACCATTTAAATTCCACAATGCTTGATACCCAAACTGATACCATGGTAAAGAGCAGAAACAATAATTAAAATTCAGCCATTGTTCAGCCACCTAAAAGAAAACTCTTCTGAGCTTCTATGACAAAAGACTGATGGGTATATTTAAATCACTGCTTGTATTCTGGTCTTTGCAAATTTATTATTGATCCCTGATTTTTCCTTTTCGGCCAGTCAAGGTGGAACTGCTACTAAACATGTTGCCATCTTTTACATGTTGTTGTTTTGCTGTGACATTACTTCCTTTTGTGTTTAACGGCAGACTATGACATTTGTAGACATATATAATGCCCAGAAGAATTGCATCCCCAGTACCTACAGTACTGTAGAATAACGAGTAATGTCACATTTTCAGAACTTAAGCACAGACTTGGTACCAAAGTATTTGTTTTCTTGACATCTTACTGTGATATTCCAAAAATTGTCTGAGTTCAATTTTCTGCTAATTTTTAGCAGTCTAATAGTAGAATTTCATGCAGCAGTTCTTCAACTTTTGTTGAATCTCCCAATGAGACCCTGATGTCTTAACCTTATCCTCCCTGGCTCTGGTTTTCCCTATTTCTGTAGATCCCAAAGAAACAGGGGAGGCGTCTGGAGACAAGCCTATGCCAGATGTGGAGGGGGAGACTGAGGCAAACAGAGAGGGAGAGGAGGAAGAAGACACAGACAGCATGGACGGCAGCGGTCTTTACTCCCTGACTGAGGACGGTGAAAGAGAAAGTGAAGGAGGCAGACGGGAGAGGGCAAAGGATAAAGACGGTGGGAAGAGGGCGGCTAGAAAGAGGAATAGACCAGGCGGCGGCACCAATCACTCCACCAGCTCAGATGATGATGACGATGAGGATGAAGAAGAAGAACAGAAAGATGATGAAGACGATGATGAGGCTATGGAGGCATGGCTGGGAGCAGAGCTCCGTGACCTGCGTGGCCCCGTATGGCGAGCAGTACCCTCACTGCGCTCCAGGGAGATCGGCAGGGACTCGCACCAGTTTGTGAGGCGTGTGTGTGGAGCCCGTGGTCTTGTGCAGAGGCTGGAGCTCCAGGGCCGTCTGGAGAGGCACACGGGCTGTGTCAATACGTTGCACTTCAACCCCTCAGGCACACGCCTGGCTTCAGGTAGCGATGACCTGCGAGTGGTGATCTGGGACTGGGCTATCCGCCGGGCTGAACTGGAGTTTGACAGCGGCCACAAGAGCAATGTCTTTCAGGTAGGATAAAATGAAAACCTGAACTTCATGAGAGCATAGAAGCAGATGGATTAAAGGGATAGTTTGGATTATTTGAAGTGTCGTTATATCAGGCACATGTCAACAGTCAGTGTTAAGGCTGAACAACTAATCAAAATTTTATCGAAATCGCAATACGGTCTACTGCAATTTCCAAATTACAGGAGGCAGAATATTTGTTAAAGCGATATTCTACCCCAGAATAATAGTCCACTCAATATGTACTCACCCCTATGCCGATGTGAGGATGGGTGATGGGAGATCTTCAGTTCACAAAACAATCCTGGAGTTTCTGCAGAAAACAGTGTTACAGCCAATGGCAGTGAACGGTGACCACGGATAAAATGTAAAAAATGTCTCTGTCCTGCTCGTGTGGTGTAATCCAAGTGTCCATGAGCCTCAACATTAAAATTTAACCACAAAAGACGCCATTTACACCATGTTTTTAGCCGAAATGTCAACTGTAGCCTCCCAGGTAGCATGTAAACATGGCATCGATGTATCGCAGGACTTTGTATATCTCGTGATATTTTCACACATGCATCCATTAAGAGATGTGCAATTGTACTGGATTTGGCTGTTTTCTGATGAAACTCCAGGATTGTTTTGTGAACTGAAGATCTTCACCCATCCTCACATGAGCATAGGGGTGAGTACATATCGAGTAGATTATCATCTAGGGGTGGAATATCGCTTTAAAGGCGAAGTGTGTGTCAAAATACTATTCTTAATGTAATATTGTTGTTCTGCAGAGATGTCTGTATTCTACAGGCTTCAGAGAATGTCTTTGTTTGGTACAGGTCCCTGCAAAAATCACACCATAACAATTTTAATGTTTTTCAATGGAAATGAGAATAAGGATGTAAAAATTATCATTCCCTCTGATATTGCAAATCGTATTGAAATTGCAATATTAGTCAAAATAATTAATGTTATGGCAAAATCACTGTATTAGTGACCGCAGACGGTGTTTGACATGCCCCCAGTTTGGAGAGGCAGAGAGGAGTATCAATGTGGAAACTTAACAGTGTACCACTGTGGACAGGGTTGGCAACAAAACTCGTTATTGCCACTGAAAAATAATTAATATCACTTCAAGAGTACGCTATATTTAGAATATTTTTACGGCTTTACCCTTCCAACAGGTGAATGCTGTTGTAAAAGCCAAATATCGCTTTCTCTTGCTCAACCAAACTCCTTTGACAAAAGTAGTAATTTTACCCTGCAGAACAAGGAGTTGCTGGTCTGCCACTGCCTCAGTTAGTTAGTTTGTTTGTGTTATTGTGTCACTTCAGTGAATCCAAACTATAGTTTTAAAACAGTGAAGTCATACAATAACACAAACAAACAAATCAAGGCAGCAGTAGACCAGCAACTCCCCCGTTCTGCAAGGTAAAATTATTCATTTTACCTATGGTGTTTGGTTGGTTTGGAGAGAGAGATAATTATAAAATGGGAAATTTCTGTTGGAAACAGCTGCCTGATGACATAGTAAAGCTGTGAAAATATTCTAAGTATAGTGTATACTTAAACTGATACTGTTTTTTTTAAGTGGGCCTTTTTTTGAGTGGCTAAAATACATTTTGCTGCTGACTCTGTCCACAGCAGTACATTGCTTAGCTTACTATACCAGTACTCCTGCTGTTTCTCCAAACTGAGGGCATACTAACCACCATTTAGGTAATACACTGACTATGGATAAATACCTCATATGAATGCACGTCAATTAATCCAAACTATCCCTTGAAGGTCTAGTTTTGATTAAAGTTAAAAGAAATTTAATTGAAAATTGTAAATCATGAGAGATAAAGATTATTTTATAGTAATCAATAGTAAATGATAAAACTTAACATGACTGGAAGTTTATTGTGGTCAGAAACTTAGAATGAATCTTCTCCCTGCACTTATAGGCAAAGTTCCTGCCTCACAGTGGCGACTCCACCTTGGCCATGTGTGCTCGAGACGGTCAGATCAGAGTGGCTGAGCTCTCTGCCACACAGCGCTGCAAGAACACCAAGCGGGTAGCACAGCATAAAGGGGCAGCGCACAAAGTGAGTGTTTTTGTACTGTAAGTGAACGTAAAAGTGTTTGTGGCATAAATTGTAGCTGTGTTAGATCTGTTGAGGACTCTGATCGCCTGATGATTCAGTGTATGTTTTCCTACCCATTTTTGTTCCAGCTTGCCCTCGAGCCAGACTCCCCCTGCTCCTTTCTGTCTGCTGGAGAGGATGCTGTGGTGTTTGGTATTGACTTGCGTCTAGACCGTCCTGCCAAGTGAGTGATACTGTTATTAAAGTGTATCAAGTGTAAATAGAGTGGGAATTAGATTTTTTAACTGACTGGCTTGTGCAGTAGGTGGGAAAATATGAACTACAACACAGTATACATAATGTTGGATTTTTGTTGAGACAGTCAGAGGTATTGATACATCTCTGTCCTTTTTAGACCGCAGTTTGAAGTGTTGTTGCACAAATATCCTGTCTGTCAGTCAGTGCTGGTGAACACGTTCCTCTTTGCCAGTTTTCCTGTGTTTGCCCTGTATTGTCATGATTTTTTTTTCTCCTTGCCAGAGCTCATAACTATTTTTTCTTTGTGTCTCCTCACATTTATTTGGCAGTAAACTGGTGGTTGTAAAGGAGGGTGACAAAAAAGTAGGGCTGTACACCATTTTTGTCAACCCAGCAAAGACACAACACTTTGCTGTGGGTGGAAGAGATCAATATGTGAGGTATGAACCAGGTTGTATTTCTGCTGCTGATTATTATTTCAAAATGCAAAAGGGATACAATGGAAATTGCAGAGCAATATTTGATTTTGTTGCTTACAGTCTCTTAAGTATTAATACTTAATTCCTTTCTAATGTTTTCTTTTTCACGCCTTCTTTAGGATCTACGACCAGAGGAAGATTAATGAGAACGATAATAACGGCGTACTGAAAAAGTTCTGTCCTTCACATCTGGTATCCAGCGAGTCCAAAACCAACATAACCTGCCTTGTGTACAGTCATGATGGCACAGGTAAAAAGAAAAAAAACTTGCAAGATGAAAACACTTATATTTATGAAGTACAGTTTGTAAATACTAAAAACTGTAATAATTTATATCATAAGCATGACTTAATTAACTTGCCATTAGGGCTGCACAATATAGTTAACAGAAAAAACATATTGCGATTATTTTGACAGATATTGTGAAATGATTAATGATTAATGAAAATGATCTTTTTTACATCACAATTCTCATTTGCAGTTAACAAAAAAACTTATTAAAGTGATATTCCACTTTGTGAGAATAAGCCATTCAGTATGTACTCACCACTATGCTGATGTGATAATGGGTGAAGGTCTTCAGTTCACAAAACAATCCTGGAGTTTGAGGAGAAACAGGGTAGCAGCCTCATCCAGTACAATGGCAGTGAATGGTGACCACGGATAAAACGTTGAAAATAGCACACAAAACAAACACAAAATATCTCCATCCTGCTTGTGTGGTGTAATCCAAGTGTCCGCGAGCCGCAACATAAAAAATTAACCGCAAAAGACGCCATTTACGCCATGTTTTTAGCCGAAATGTCAACTGTAGCATGTAGCCGGTAGGATGTAAACATGGCGTCGATCTCGCAAGACTTCGTATCTCTTAATGGACGCACGTGCGGAAGTCTCACGAGCTGCTTTTTTTTTTTTTTTAACATTTTATCCGTGGTCACCATTCACTACCATTGTACTGGATGAGGCTGGTACCCTGTTTCTCATAAAACTCCAGGATTGTTTAGTGAACTGAAGACCTTCACCCATCCTCACATCGGCATAGTGGTGAGTACATACTGAATGGCTTATTCTAACAAAGTGGAATATCACTTTAAAATCATTATGATATGGATTTTGCTCTGGTCTGTACTAAACAATAAACAAACATGTTTTTCTAGCTGGAGAACAAGATTTGTAGGCCAGATCATTTCTGCAGCACTGCAGTGCTTCATTATAATGCTGTTTTGTCACACATTTTACTTTTTAAAAAACTGCGGCTTCTGTGATTTGGATATGGCCTAAGTAGCCATATTGCAATTTTGATAATATTTCAATAAATTGTGCATCCCTACTAATTTCTCTTGCTACTCTGAATAGGTTCTAGAAATATTGAAAATAATGAGCCTTACACTTGATGCTTGCTTGATTCATTGTCTTAAACCTTCTGCCCTTCTTTCCCTTCCTGATGCAACCACAGTGCAATATCAGCAGCAGACAAACAGAATGAAATCTATTCTCACTGAATAAAAATCATTAGTGTGCTCTCGTCTTTGTAGAACAGCATTGAGGTCAGGTTCAGTGTCAGCTGCAGGAATTTACTTAAGTCCAATGAATATCTATTTTCTGTGATCAACAGTGTAGCTGGGCTGGTCTGAATCCTCTAGATCATCTTCTGCCTTTATGACATTAAAGGACATTAAACAAATGGCTGTTGGATCCTTTTTGTCTGCAGAGCTCCTGGCCAGTTACAACGATGAGGACATCTACCTGTTTGACTCCAACCACAGTGATGGGGCTGACTATCGCAGGAGATACAAGGGACACCGCAATAATGCTACAGGTAGAGCTGAATGATATTGTGATTCTTTCATGACAGACAATGCAATTGTAATATGAATCACAATTTTAGTGGGAATGGTATATTTTGCAATAATTGAAATAATTTTCACTGGCAAAAATATATGATGATGATGTGATTTTTGCTGGCGTTTGCACCAAACAAGCATGTTCCCTTGCATCTGGAGGATATGATTTTTAGGCTGGTTCATCTCTGTAGCACCACAATGCTTCATTTATAATGGTTGTGACACATTTTATCTTAAAAAATACAGCTGCTGTGATTTGGATATTGCACTTGATCACATTGTGATAATATTTTGATTGATTGCTCAGCCCTTGCTACAGCTGTTCAACTCAGTTCCCAACTACAGCAATAATTTATCGCGAAAATAAAGTAGTACCCTGTGGATCTACACACAGTTTTATAACTCATTTTTATTTACTTTCAAATTCAAGATCTCACATTAAACATACAAACCACCACCAGCTCACATAACCTAAATGTATTTCATGGTCGGCCGCAGACAATAAAAGTAAGATTAATAATGTGACAATAGAATAATAAAAATGAATAATAACAGCAAGATACATAATAATAAACGAGGGCACAGTAGAGGTAGATATATAATTGTACAAATAACATTGTATAAAAAGATCATATTTCAATACTTATGTAGGATCAAGCAAAGTTACATACTTAAAATGTCTTCAACATTTATCTAGTGTGAGTTTCTCTAAGTAAGTAATGGTCAATAATAATCTGTTCCATACAGTACAATTCCTGTAGTTTTTGTAACCAGATCGTGAGATGAGTAGGAGGAACTGGGTCTAGCCAACACACACTGATACACTTGATAGCTGCAGCAAATAATATCATCTGGTATCACTCCAAGTAGTGCTACCACCGGATCCCTCAGCAGGTCAATGTCAAAAACATCCCAGAGAGTTACATATTTGTAGCACCAGTAAGTCTCGATCTTCCGACGTGCACACAGACTGACATTGTACCATCCTCTCTCATCTTCACTTCTTTGTCACAGTGAAGGGGGTGAACTTCTACGGGCCGTGCAGTGAGTTTGTGGTCAGTGGCAGTGACTGTGGACACATCTACCTGTGGGACAAGTACTCTGCTCGCATCGTCCAATTTATGGAGGGAGACAGAGGAGGAGTGGTGAGTCACAGGGACAGAATAATATTTTTGTTGGGTTCAAAGATGACTCAGGAAAGCCTGTATAAACAAACTGCTGGTTGGTAGTGTTTCTGCTGTAAGCTCTCTCTTTTTTTAGTGGTGATTACCCAGTATTTGTTTTCAGTTGCAGCAAAGTACAATACAGAATCTCCCTTCATCTTCATGTTATTGTCTCAGTCATTTTCTCTGCCCTTGGTAACCACAGGTGAACTGTTTGGAGCCACATCCCCATCTGCCAGGTATGGCCACCAGTGGACTAGACCACGACATCAAACTGTGGGCCCCCACAGCTGAAACCCCCACAGGACTCAAGGGCCTAAAAGAGGTATTCTAATCTCCTTTTTATTGTTTTATAGCTTGGGCCATTGTTCTATTGACTGTGGTAACATTTAACCCACATCTTGCTAGAGACACAGGGATGTACATATTTCCTCTTTGACAACTTTTCAGCTCACAGTTTCTCTTGCTTTAATCCCTACTCCCCAAGTCTATGTGATATCACAACATTGGTGTATCAAAGCGATATTCCACCCCAGAATGATAATCCACTCAGTATGTACTCACCCCTATGCTGATGTGAGGATGGGTGAAGATCTTCAGTTCACACAACAATCCTGGAGTTTCAGCAGAAAACAGTGTTTTACCCAAATCCAGTACAAGTGAATGGTGACCATGTATAAAATGTAAAAAAACTGTCTCTTATACACATCTAGATGTGTATAAGAGACAGGTGTAATCCAAGTGTCCGTGAGCTGCGACATTCAAATTTAACCACAAAAGATGCCATTTCGCCATGTAAATGGCATCTTTTGTGGTTAAATTTGAATGTCGCAGCTCACGGACACTTGGATTACACCACACAAGCTGGATGGAGACATTTTTACATTTTTTCCGTGGTCACCATTCACTGCCATTGTACTGGATTTGGCTGCAACGCTGTTTTCTGATGAAACTCCAGGATTGTTTTGTGAACTGAAGATCTTCACCCATCCTCACATCAGCATAGGGGTGAGTACATATTGAGTGGATTATCGTTCTGGGGTGGAATATCGCTTTAACAAAGCCAACAAACTCCTTATATGAAAGTGAAAATGAAGGTGAATGTGCCTCAGCTGTGTATTACAATTGACTGTTGTACTGTAAAACAGTGGTACAGTACAGTAGCTCTGTTTAATAAATGTTTACAATGGCTTTATTAGGCCATAAATTATTTGGGATTTAATTTAGCATAATAGGAATTATGGCAAAGTGACAAAAGAAAAGGTCCAGGACATTAAACAAATAGCATTTTATTATATTTCATATTAGGTTGTAAAAACTTTGTTACAAGAATTACTGGGAAAGTAATGCTGCAGTAATTGTATTGGGGACATATTTGCAGGGTGTGCACTTTTTTCCCTACATTCACACCTGTGATGAACATCTTGTGTCTTGTGTTTGTCAAGGTGATGAAGAAAAACAAGCGGGAGCGTGATGAGGACAGCGTGCGCCACGGTGACCAGTATGACACCCAGCTGCTGTGGTTCCTGATGAGACACATGAGGAACAGACGGCCCCCAAGGGTGAGCTCTCAAACACTACAACAAACCCAGGACACAGTGTTCGGGGGTGTGAAGTTGAAAAGACATGGGCATTTACAAGAAAAAAGTTGCTCTTGGCTGCATTGTGTAAAATGTAGTATGCAGCTCTGTTGGAGCTGCACCCATAATAGGGGCTAAAGGTTAGGGTATTTCGGCCTCCGCTTATTTAGTTTTGATCATTCTTTTTTTGTTTCCTGTGAGCCCCTCAGTTAAAATACTACATTACTGGAGTGCCCTTTAAATAGTGTTGAGGATTTAGTTGATATTACACTTGTATTACAGTCTATTGGGTCACCGTCAAATTAAAATAGGAGGTCACAGGAAGCTGTTGCTGTTTACAGGTGACTGCTAGAAGTGTTGTTTTACTGACTAACACCTGAATGCTGTAATGTGCAAAGTTTAACAATGCACTGCAAAGACAGGTAAGAGGAAGACAGCAAGCTAGCAAACGTGGCCGTCAACAGTGCACATCTGAAAATGTATACCTTTTTATTGGGAAGGAAATGCATTCAACATTTTAGGCCTAAAAAGGATAATCCACCCCAAGATGATAATCCACTCAATATGTACTCACCCCTATGCCGATGTGAGGATGGGTGAAGCTCATCAGTTCAAAAAACAATCCTGGAGTTTCAGCAGAAAACAGGGTTGCAGCTAATGGCAGTGAATGGGGACCATGGATAAAATGTAAAAAAAAGAACACAAAACAAACACAAAATGTCTCCATCCTGCTCGTGTGGTGTAATCCAAGTGTCTGTGAGCCACAACATTAAAAATTAACCACAAAAGACGCCATTTACACCATGTTTTTAGCCGAAATGTCAACTGTAGCCTCCCAGGTAGCATGTAAACATGACGTCGATGAATCGAGAGACTTCGTATATCTCTTAATGGATGCACGTGTGAAAATAGCGCGAGATATACAAAGTCTCAAGATACATCGACGAAGTCTCGCGATACATCAACGCTATGTTTACATGCTACCTGGGAGCATGTAATTTGGCTGTCATGTTTTCCAGGTGGGGTGTGAAAGACTAAGATCAAGGCTTTAAAATGAGTTGTAATTTAATTTAGGGCAGAATCAGACGAGGTGTTTGCAATCTTTAAGCTCACCACTAGAAGCTACTAAATCCTACACAATGGTCCTTAACATAGCTAAGGGCAAACACTTGGAGATCATAAGGTTTTTCCTTACAACATCCTGAAGAAAATCTTGTGCTGATTTTATGCAACTCATATTTTCCTAAGGCATCCTTAGATGAAAATTTAAGGGCATTAGTCTAAGCAGTTTTATGCAAATGAGCACAGATTGGAAAGATGTTTGCATGATGTACTACTGTTTCATCCCAAAATAGTCTCATTCTTACTTTTGTCTGTTGTCTTGTTCTTCATCTCGATACAGGCACGCCGTGAGGGTGCAGAGCCAGACACAGATGAGTCCTGGAGCTCTCCAGATTCCTCTGATGAAGAGGAAGGAGGTCCAGACCACGTCCAGTGCATGTCCTCCTGAGCCACATACACACACAAACACATACATACATGCATACATACATACATACACACTTTATTGCCCTTGAATTGATGCACATAGGCAAGCACTATTGACACACTGGCACACTCAAACACTGATGAGCCACAGACTTGGTTGTTGTTGTTTTTTTTTTTTACACATACAAACTCAAACAGATAAACACACACACATTTACTTAAACATAGTTTTGAAGCAGAGTGACAGAGATGCTTAACGCCTGGTTTCCCAGCAGTTGTGAGTGTGTGAATGGCGACTACAGACTGCATACACACTTCCAGAACCCTGATCTTTGAGAATTGTACAGAGGTGTAGTGAGTGCTTACATCCCTATAAACCACTCGGAGGCCCCTGCTTGTCCATACATTATCTATATGCTCTGCCTAGACCCAGAACAACGTACTGTGCGTGTATGGCGACAAGCACCTCCTCTTTAGGCACCCTGTAGAAAGCTATACATCACCAGCACACAACCCCCCCCCCCCCCCCCCCCCCCCCCCCCCCCCCCCCCCCCCCCCCCCCCCCCCCCCCCCCCCACCCCCCCCCTTC
>JAJHUR010073251.1:37360-84711 GCA_027495735.1 Lutjanus campechanus
TGTTGTTTTATTAAAAAAAAAAAAAAAAAAAAAAGATGTCAAAACATTTGATTGGTATTGATGCAGAGGTTTATATTCTATATGAGGACAAAGTACTTTTAAAATCCAGAGAAAAAAATGTTGATGTTGACTTGAGGCACCATTTTTGTTCAGTTTTCCCTTCTGTGAATGACATCTCTCTGTTAGGAACAGAACCGCTGTCATTTTCAAGTATTAAAGGTTTTGATTCTCTTTCTTGTTCAAGAAGAAAAAACAGTATTTCCTTTCTAGATCTTAATCCATCATTTGAAACAGTTATATCCAGATTTTCCCACTGGCTATTTTTGGCATCTTGTATACATAATAAGGCTTTTGATGAACAATTTCTTTTCCACCACTGCCTAATATTGCGTTCTACCAGGTCAGTTGGAAATATGTACGATTCGTGCAATAAACAAAAAGACAGTGCTCTTGATGTTGTTTTCATTTAATGGTCTCGTTCTGTGTTGTATTGTTTTATGTTTTCATTCATCTGTGCCAGAAACTTACTCGTTTACTATGCAGAGTTTGAGCAATATGAGTTTCTGAAAGCTCGTATTATTAGTGATGTCTTAAGACTAATGCAAAATAGATATTCTGTGCCAGTATTTGTTCATTTTTCAAAGAGATTACTTATTACATTTCCATTAAGTTGGGGGGCTCACAAGAGAAAGATTTTTTATTTATTTATTTATTTTAAAGGATAATCTGTGCTGCAGAGTCAAAGATGTCCCAACTTTTAAATTAATTCAAGCCCTAAAATGAATTGATCCTAGATGCTACATTTCACATAATACAACCCAATAACGTCTTCTGTGAGACCATCTTTGTGTAGTAAATGCTTCTCTTTCAAACTCCACTCCCCAAGTTTGCACAGCAGGTTTTCTTTAAACAGTTTTCTAGAGCTGCAACAATTAGTCGATTAATTGATTAGTTGTCAGCTATTAATCACCAACTATTTTGATTAACGAGTCATTTAAGAACTGCCTCTGGCAGTAAACTGATATCTTTGGGTTGTGGACAAAACAAGACGTTTTGAGGATATTGTGTTGGACTTTGGGAAACACTGATCAACATTTTTCTTCATTTTCTGACAATTTCTGGACCAAACAACTAACAGATAAATCAAGGAAATAATAGACTGATTACTCAATGAAAATTATCATTAGTTGCAGCCCTACAATTTTCACCTGACGATGACTGAGATGATTTTTTCAGACTTCTGAAAGCTTCACCAGAACCACAGAAAACAAGATACACCTGTTACATTGTACTATACCTTAATATGATTGAATAGTACTGACTTCTTTTTTGGTTCTGGTTTGCAAACTAATTCTACAGCATTACAACCTCAGTATATCCCCAAAAAATGTGGGTAGGAGCGCTTTGGATTCATATTTATGTTTTAGGTGCTCTTTGGATCAGACTACATGTGCACACACACACAAAAAAAAAACACTCAAAACTACTCCAAGACACTTCCTTTTTAAACAATTAAAATGCCTATATTGTCATGGCATAGTTATGTTAGACTTGAAGACAAACTTGACTCCCTCTTGAGGGAGTCTTGATGCAAGAAATGTCAGTTATTTTAAGGTCTAACATGACCACATCAAAACAATAAAAGCATTTTAATTGTTAAAGAAGTGCCTTGAGTCTTTTTGTGTACAGTACATCCCCAGTTTTTCCTATTACCAACAGGACTTTTTTTAAATTACATTTTCCCCTGAATAACTGATTAAAATGGACTGTTTGCTTTGCATTTATATCTGTCGGATATTATGTCTCAATTCAAGCATACAAAACAAAAAGTCATTTGTATGGATGGACAATTTTTGAAAGCAGAAAACATTTTGACACAATACTATGTCACTGTGGGAGAAGCACAGGCCTTCATATTTAATTTAGCTGGCTGAGTTGCTGGTCCTGGTGATTGTGTATGTTGGCTCGCTGTCACAATGTCATGACTCTCTGGGACACTGGAGTAAAATGAAGCCATTGTATTATTGAATGTTTTGACACTTCCTTCTTCCTCCTGGCTGTTACCAGTGTGCAAACTGAAAAAGGGTATCTGTCCAAAATGTCTGCTGTCCAATTGTGATTTAGGTTTTGGGGGGACTACTTGTTGCAGTTGAAAAATTACAAAAAGACCTGACAAGTGATCCTTACATCATGTTTTTATTCAACAGGTCTGTGAGTGGGAATTTAAACTGCATACATGTTGGCAGAGAACACATATTTACACATAGTTGTTACCAGTCACGCCATAAATCCACTGTCGATCTGGCAGCTTCACTTCACACAAACAAAACAAATATACAACATGTACAAACAGCTGTCTGTAAATCTGATTAGAGAACCTGAAATGATGTGCACAGCTCTAAACTGGTTCTCCAGGCTGGTATCGAGAACAAAACCAGATCTACGAAAATACATACCAGAACACTGATACCTGTGATCTGAAACTGAAAATCTGATAACAAAAAAAACAACACAGCTTCTTTCTCACTACTCTGCGTGCCATCTCTCTCGCTCATCACACCAAAATGTTTTGAAATCACAGAGTGCAACAAATGAAATATGAAACCAGAAAAAAACGAGTACAAATGCAGCATGAATAGCCCTTTACAACTCATCCCAATTAACAAGTCAAATATAAATGCTTGATATGATTTTCTTGTAATACAACTAAAAAAATATATTGGAACGAGTTGTGTATTTCTTACAGTACGCTAGTTTAAATCTCCCAAACACAGGCGGTATCAGCCTGTCTCAGTTTATCAGTTGGGCTTCCTGCCTCATGCATGTTGGAGATGTGATCTAGCCTATCAAATACAATCCACCATGACATAGTGCAGACATAAATATTAAAAGAGGCACGATCATGGGCTTTCACTTTCGCCTCATTTATGCTCATGTGCACACACACACACACACGCACACACACAAATCACACTCATAAGAATCAGACGGCAAAGTGTCAGTTGTGTTATTCCTTATACTCCAGAAACTGCTGCAATCTTTTCCGGTGCTCTGCAGACATTTGAACAGCACTGAGGATTTGAAAAAATAAATATCAAAAATTAGTATATTCAACACGTTTTTTTTTCCTGACATTTAAGGAAACTCACTTTTAATGACAGGCCTTACTTTAAATGCTCTCCAAAAGTGGTTGTTATCCTGTAGATGGCAGTCTTGAGTGTGGCCCGGAGAGCAAAGCGCAGTGTTTTGTAGGTGGAGTCTCCCATGCTGCCAGTGGACCTGACAGGTTTACTGGAGGCATGAGGCAGTTTGAAATGTCGATCTACTGCCTGAACACAAGGAGGACAGGACATGACTGCTGTCAGTGGGAGTGCAATGCACAGCAGGAACTTTGGTCATTTTGTTTCACCTCCATCCACACTGGATTGTGTGTAGTGATGTCCTGGATGTGTGTACCCGTTTGTCTGTGTCACCGTGTACAATATCTATATTATTTCCTCCCTTTTCCCCTGAAGTATGTGCTTCTTGTGAACAGTTGCACGTAGGCTAAATGCAGAAATATTTGAGAAATTCACTCATCAGATACAGATTAATGCCATATAGATAAAAGTACAAAGGTGTTTTTTCATTGTTTAGATGAACTGGTCCTTCTAACTTTCTCAAATCTTGGCAAACAAAGTACTGCAAAGTTTCTGTTTGTTTTCTAGGCAAAAAGTTCAGTGCAAGGTTTGTATTAGTGGTATTCAAAGCCAATTCACACACACTCAAAGACATTACAGCTGGCCAATGAAATATGATAGTTTCTTTTGTTTTTTTTAAATCATTGTTGCTGAGCTCTCAGGGTAGCAGCAGTAAATCATGACAGCTTACCTCTTGTAAGCCCAGCATACAGCTGAGAATGCTGCTTAATGTGGTCTGTGCAACCCCAAACTGGTCTTCTGTGAAAGAGGCTTGAACGAGGTAAGACAGCCCTGGGGGAGGACAAAGTAATGTAATAATGTATCAACAGGTCGTTTCCACATCACATGAACATGAAGTCCAGCATCTCTTCCTACCTTCTAGAGCCCAGATGTGAGCCTGACTGTCTGCAAACAGTGCTTGACTGGAGGCTTCTGGGAGCTGAAAGAGATGATGTTAATTAGTATGAATTCTCTGCTGAACAAACTGATGCACATTTCCAGTGGACTGATGAGTTAGAAAGTAGACATGTTTTAGTGAGACCATACTACAGCATGCATACATGATCAAAGGAAGATACAGAAACCTCAAAGCAAAGAAGACTAACCAAACTACTTTCTACAAATAGGAAATGGTGCAGTGCAAATGTTATTTGGCTGTTATGTTTAGCAGTGTCTCACACTTCTATTATGATCACAAGCACATGATTTCTCAACATTTGATTAGAACAAACAATGGTTTTGACAGTCAAGTGATTTGCAAGACAGGTGTTACACAACTCCTTAACAGGCAGCTTTTAAAGCAATTAGTGAGGCTCATTGTGACAGCTAGTGCGATGGAAAAGAGCTACATTAGTAATGTCTGCACAATCAAACCCAAAACCAGCAGTGTTGAATTAGTGATGTCTACAGGGTGAGGGTGCTAGATTAGATCTGAAACCAAGTGGAAATCTACTAGAGAGCATGCAGGGAGCCCCAGTGTTCAGAAGCCTAAAGAAGACAGCATGCACATGCCACACAACACGTCCTTACCTTATTAAACAAATACATTATCAGCACCCGCTTTGCCAAGAAATTTTTAACCTGAATGAGACAGTAAAGTTGTTTTGCTTTCAAAACTACACAAGAAATATGTAACACAAAGGAAGAAACATTGGCTTTTCACACTTAACACTTCGCTAAAACCATCTCAGCAATTTTAAGTCAGAGCAAATGTGGCTGATTTGACCTTCACTTTATAGTATAGTATAGCGGAAGTAATCAGTAAAAAGAGAACCGTGCTGCAGATAAGTACAGAAGCCCTGAGAGGCAAGTGAAAAAAAAAACATTCTATTGTCCAAGTCTGATCTAAATTGTTTTCTACCCTGTGTGGGGGGAAAAAAAGTTGTTTTTTTTCTTGTCAGGATCATTTGTTTGTCATTGAAATACTCATTTTGGCCACATGAGGTTCAAGTGCACCATTACCCCCTCTTCATAGGACTAAAAGCAGTCATATTTTCTTCCAGGTGAGTCTTAATTTCTCATGCAGGTAATGTAGCATTACTGTCAGAGAGAATAGATCACCAGGATTTTCATCCTCACTTGCCTCTCAGGGCTCCTGCAGATAAGAAACAATTTTACAAGCAATTGTTGAAACCTGTTGGCATGCCTCCTGTCTCATCTCTGAAGCACACCTCTGTGGTGCCAGCAGAAAAATGATTGGTGCAACTGAACTGTGAATGAGGAATGTAGAAAAAAGAATCTGAAGAGCAAATGCAGCTCTGTGCACATCCTGACCAATCACTGCATGAAGCAAAGGTGACTGTCGGGTTGTTGGTTTTGGAAAGTTCTAAAAAAACAGATGAGACAGACAGAGCCTCTGTATGACCACTAATGTTAGCCCAAGGTTAATAAATGTTAAGTATGAAAAGCCTTTGGTCAATGTTGTATAAAACATCAGTATTGTAACTCGTACCTGCTCTCTTCTGTTCTGGAGGAACTGAGCCAGGAGACTTGGTTTAGATGGTTCCTGTTTCGGACTGGGAACTGAGGCAGGGGAGGACTGGGGACTGCCATTGACCTGTGAATCTGCACAGAGACAAATGTTAATCACAACTGAATTGTCAAAAGTTCTGGATTACAATTATATTACAATTTTAAAAAATGTCTCAATACAGTATCTGTAACAACATCTCCCACATTATTAAATGGTTAATTATTTTTATTTTGTAAAAAGGACTGCTACTGACTGCTACATTGTTTTTGTTTTGAAATCATGCATATATAATTCAAACATTCACTGTCAAAGACAATTCATGCCCATTTTTTCCACATTCATAGATCATGGCTGGCTACTCTTAACTTGTTACTCTAAACAGTTATCAAAAAAAAAAACAAAAAAAAACAAAAAACCTAGAACATAAATCCATGCTGCTGTCATCAAAGTCTCCTTTGACCTTTTCTTCTCCCCCACCCCCCCTCTCTCATTTGTCATTTCCTTGCTCCCTGAACTTCGTTCAAACTCCAAGTTCTCCTGGTCCGCCATCTTGTTGTCTTTTATTTCGGCTGGGAGGAGTGAGGATACACGAGAGCAGCCTTCACAGAAGTCTTTTAACCTGCTGACACACCCCTTATTTAGTGACTCGAGGCTGCATCTGATCAGACTGATGTGATGCATGACAACATCACTGGATTTTCATAGCAGAGTGAAAACAAATAACAGATTAAAGTGTATCATTCCCACATTTCATTTTTTATTTTTTTCCTGATTCACTATCCACTTAAAATCTGTGTTTATTGCAGGTCTGTGATGTGCAGATTTTACTTAATCTGTGGGTCTGGCAGGCCAGGTCATAAAAATTATCTTTATGATTAATAGCGGATAGGTCACGAGTGGAAGTGTTGCTCCCCAAGGACACTTGCACACTTGGCACAGGAGCTGCACGCAGGGTAATGTCTGTAGCAGCCTCACTAATTATTGAAATAAATTATTAAAGAAAACACTCAGACTTAAAAACCACACACAGTAAAGGCTCTGGAGGCTCTGTTTTTAAAATCTGAGTAAATTAACGGTTCAGGTGGTGGCAGGTTGATGATTTATGTGCACATGAGGATTCAGATGAAGTCAGAGCCAGCCTGCTCGTAACCAAAAATCACCATAAATCTTTTTCATTTATTAGAAATAATTTTCATGATTTCCCTCATTATTTTTTAATCATTATTATAATTGAAGTCAGAAAGAGAAGAGGCTGTCAGTGAGAAACACTTTTTTACATCATTTATCGTCATTTCATTCAGTCACATGTGAGGCTGATCATTCCTGAGCGTCGGGTCTGATGCGAGTTACACTAATTAAATTTTTCCTGAAACATTTAGCCCAGTAAATCATTTCTATTGTTCAAAATTGTGCATTCCTGATCAGAATATCAATAAACACAGATTTAAATAAATAAATAATATAGAGGCATTCTGCATCTGATCAGGACAAAGTCACAGTATAAATGCAGACTGCAGGTTGTTTTTCATGTGCAGGTGTTTGTTAAACAGGTAACAGGCTTCCGCTCTGACACTGATGATGACTGTGAGTCTTTATTAATATTAACACAGAGCACATATGTGCAGACACAGACTCCATCAGACGTCTGCACAGCTGTTACAGTCAACTGACAGCTGATCCAGCTTTGATCAGCTGTTTCCGTCATCACAAACAGTCGTCGCTTCATATGACGCTACAGGGAAAAGGACGTCTCATGTCTGTTAAAACACATTTCCTTCAGTCCTTTCTCCTCACTTCTCTTCATGAATCCTCAGTGGGAGGGACAAAGACGCAAGGGAAGGATGCAAGTGAGGGATGCATGGATGCAATTTAAGAGACCTGGGATGTACCCTTAAATCTTGACTGTAGATCCTTAGCTTGGAACCACGTTTACGTGGCCGTGCAGACCTTGTGATCTGGGTGTGTATGGTGTAACGGTGTGCACACACAAATGAACAGCATGTCTGGGCTTTAGGAGACTTGTGTTACACAGACAAGCAGTATGGAGGCATTTTCTGTTTCTATTTGAAAACTGGTCACCATTCACTTCAATTGTTTGGGCAAATGCAGTGAAACTCCAGCAGTGTTTCACACTAAATCCAACCTTCAATCAGCACAAGGGTGAGTAGATAATGACTGAATTTTCATTTTTGGGTGAACTATTCTTTCAGCATTAGTTTCAGAGCTATAAAGCACAAGTCCAATAAGTTGAATTTTGTCACTTGCCAAAACATCTTGGGTCATCTAAAGGATGTGTCTTGTTCACTATTACCTTGTATAGACGCATTATTCAATCATTTTTGGTATAAATGGTCTCGCATTACTATTCATTTTTGTCAACTATTTGGCTGAAACGGGATCTTTATGTGTCTATGATCTGAGTGACTTTCATTAGCCTCCTCTCACCTGTGGAGGTGGACCAGAGTTTTGGGCCTCTCCTCATAACGTGTGGGCTTTGCACTGTGCCAAACCACGGCGAGCATTGTTCCACAGGAGCAGTAAGACGCCGCAGGGCGGGAGATGCAAAAGGGCTGTCCAGGTCAGGAGTGAACGGTGCCGTCAGAGGGCTCTGAGGGCCGCCAGCAATGGAGCGTGCAAAGACCGAAGCTGGAGTTTTCAACAGCACCGACGGCCTCGGACTCATCAAACCTTCAGTACCTGAGGTTACTTTTAAGAAGACAAAGAGCAACAGAATGGATAAAGGGGACTGATTATAAACAATTCAGTTTCTTTGGATTTTATGGCAACAAACCTGATGTATCAGATGAACTCTTCCTCTCACTCCCAGTAGACAGCGATTTGGCCCTGCCATTGGTTGCTACAGTGTCATGATAGGCTATAAGTCTCTGGGTCAGATCAGACAGCAGAGACAGACACTCCTTGCTGATGGCGTTCCAGTTATGAGGATGGCCACCTGGGAAAGAGGAGAATATAAAGAAACATATTTTAATGGTTCACACTCTCTTCTAGAGATCATTTTCCAGGACTTTTCCAGGACATTTTCAGTGATGATCAAGCTTGTACAAAAGACAGAGATGGCAGCATAAAGTAAGAAGTTCCTCTCTGTGGTAGTCTGATTTAAACTCATAATTTCAGGGGTGCCCCTGTAGTTCAGTTGGAGGGGTATGAGTACTGAGGCTGTCAGTCCTCTGCAGCGGCCGCCGGTTTGACTCCTGCCTGCAGCCCTTTACTGTGTGAACACCAATAACACAAATAGTAGCCAATAAATTTGCCTACAGAAAAATTTAAACTAAAATTTCACATACTTAAATATATGAGTCACAGTTTGAGTTGAGTCTGCAAGGATTATTAACTGTCACTGACTCTACCAATAATATTAAGTCTTTAAGAGGCTAATTAAACCTTGGAGGTGTGTTTACAGCCTTTTTTCGCAACATAATATAAACACCCTAATCAAAATAGTCCATTTTAAAATTAAAGATTTAAAGATTTAAAAATCTGAGGTGTGTCAACATTTATTTGACACAAGAAAAATCAAAAATAGTTCAAGGTACGATGTCTTTTCTGTGCAGACAACATGACAGACCTGGTTGACTCAGGCTGAAGACCTCACAGCGTCTTGATGGGGAGTGTTGAGACAGCAGAGCCAAGTCCTGCAGAGCTAGGAACTAAAATTTGGGACAAGACAAGTTACAACACCCACATCTGATGATCAGTAAACATAAAAAAAGCAAAAACTTCAAAGAATCTCATTTTGTGTTTTATCTACCTTCAATATCATTGGCTGCCTGTCAGTAAGAACTTTAGGAAGACACTGGTGGGCGTCCTCAGTGAAAGACGACTGCACAGGAAAACTGTACCCCTGCAGGAAACACATCAAATGAATTATTACCTTAAAGTCAAGTTCCACAAGAGACATTTTAACTGATCACTTGAGATAAATCTGAGATGTTCACCATGAATAATCCAGTTCAGTCTGGGGTTCTACAGACACTTTAACATCCAAAACAATGACAATACTGCCCCCTAGTGTCTCTAAATAATTAAAGGCAAGCAGAAGGCATTTTTTCTAGCAATATTCTCTTTTTTTATAGGCCACTCAGAGCCACAAAATTGGATTATACAAATGTTGTCTTTTACTGGCACTCATACCTCAGTGACAAAGATCCTGAAGAGCAGCAGTGTGATGTGCCATGTGAAGAGAAGGAAGCTGGCACTGATCCACAGGTGGTAGAGTAGGGAGAGATCCAGCAGTCCTGCTATGCTGTCAAGAGGGTGAGCAGAGCTGGAGGTAGAGATCAAGCACAAATAAATTTTTTAACTGAGTGCTTTATATCAGTCCAGGAAGCAGCACGGTGTGGCAGGGCAACAAACAAACAAAACAGATTATCTGTCCTCACCTGTTCAAGTGAAGATTCAGTGTTTTACAAATCCATGCTTTGGGAATATATCCTGTTAACATACAAAATAAATATTTCATGTTGTCTTTGTGTAGAAAAAGAGCAAATTAAAAACAAGGCTCAGGTACAATAATAGAACAATAAATAAAAGCAAGTCTACAAAAACAAGAGTGTTAAAAGGACCAGTGAGGAGGATTTAGTTGCATAAGGCAATGAGCTTGCAGATTACAAACTGCAAACACTCGCTATTCCCTTCTAAGCGGACAGGAGAACCTACGATGGCCATGAAACTCACACAAAAGGCCGTTTCTTGAGCCAGTGTTTGGTTTGTCCATTCTAAGCTACTGTAGAGACATGGGTGGTACATCATGGCAGCCTCCACAGAAGAGGACTCACGCCCTCTGTTGATATAAACAGCTCATTCTCAGGTAACAAAAACACAACGATTTTTATTTTCATGGGGTTATACACTAATGAAGACATACTTCTTAATATTATGTTCCATTTCGGCTACATTCTGCCAATAGATCCCTGTAAATCTTACACACTTGACCTCTAAGAGGCTATTTGGGAGAAGACTGGACATGAAAGTGCTGGAGCTCTGTGTTACCAAAGTTTCATTTGTAAACAGAGGTCACTTACCCAAAAAGAAATACACTACGATGAAGTTCCTGATGGAGTAAAGCGCCTGAGTGGCGCTGCACTTTACCACCAAAGGTAGGGATCCCTTAAAGCGAAGGTATTTGTATTGCTGGAGATGAAAAACAATGAGCCAATATCAACTCTAGGCACAAAATACTATTTAAAGGATAGTGACAGTTGAAGATATAAGGGTTAAAGAAACCTTTATCTTACATGTTGATTGGCAGAAGCATAAACCAGACTCAAACAAAGTTCTAAATGTAAATGGCAGATGACTTTAAATGATTACAAAAGGCACAGTCTTTGCACAAGAGACTAAGCCATGTAGGGAAAAATAGATCTATTAAAAAAATCAGTCTTTGCTTCATCATCAGTCAGATAAATGATCATGATCAAATCATATCACATACCTGAACAGTTTGGAAAGAGACATAGTTCACATTGTGGATCACGCCCAGCAGACTGTGAGAGAGTCCCACAAAGGCTCCAGCCAGCAGGAGGATGAGGTGATACTGATTCAGACACATCACAGGGGAACTGCTGCTGTTGAAAACAAATTGAAACAATTAGACTACAGCTGAAGCACGTGAAACTCAACATTAAAAACAGTTTTATGTGATAGCTGCTCACCCATCACTCTGTGGAAGAGGGTAGGCAAGCATCTCGTATCTTCCCCCAATGGTGATGGCACAACACCAAGCCACAATTATTCCCATGATACAGTGGGCCAGGGAGCTAAGAAACTGACGAGGGTGGAGCAGCTGACCCAACAGGGCAATTTTTGAACAGGCAATAGTCGGGATGACTGAAGAGAAACAGAATAAACAACAGTTACAACCAAAGACAAACATATGTGCAAGCTATCAAAATTCTCATATTTTGCTGGACAGTAGACACTGTTTCCAACAATGAATTGTATGAAAGTGTAGGTACATTGTTTACACTCAGCAGTGACAAAGAGTGCAACTTAAGCAACACACCTGTATGTGTCATACTGATTTATTTGATTATACTGCGTGTAAAGTGCCACCAAAATTAAATCGAAGCCAATTAGTTAATCCATTTATTTAGTCATTTATCAAGATAACATGATACAACATACCTCATTACACTTTCACAAATGTGAAGGGTTCCTTGTTTTCTGTTTCATATCATTATAAATAAAGTGAGTTTTACTTTCAAGGGTGGATGACATGGTGAAGTAGATTTGAATCATCACTTGTGGTGGTGATAACTTGCAAAAGAAATTTGGAATTATTTTAAACAATTTGTTGATTGCTCTATTAATGAACAGTAAATAGCAGTACCAGCCCATCACAAAACATTCTTCTATACAAAGCAAGATGTGAGTAAACAATAATAACCAGCGTCCTGCCACTCACCTGTGTAATACTCCAGGTTCAGGAACCCAACCATGAGGATCACTCCACACAGCAGGATAAATGAGAAGATAGCGCTTGCACTTGTTAAGAGGGACAGGCATTCTGCATGTAAAAAAAAGACAGTCTACAGTAAGTGTCACACAACTTCAGATAGGAAATAATCTATCTAAAACGACCGTGGTGACTGACCTGATATCGTTTGGATGGGGTGGAAGAGACTGAACCTGCTGAGGATTACAAAAACTGCTGTGAAGGGTGGCAACAACAAGACAGCCCAAGCAATACTGGCCGCAGCTCTCCAGCAAATTACCTGAACAGAGGAGTCAGTCATTATTATACAAAACAAATGGATACTCATCAACTCACTTTAACCGAGGTAACTCTTATGATTGGCATTTAAAACTAACTGACTATTCTGTTTAGCTGCCAACATGTTACAAAAAGAAATCTATATTCTCTGCAAAACACTGCTGCAACATTGCCAAGATCTTTAATGTAAACCTGAATGAGACTAGATGTAGTAACAGATTACCAAGTCATAGATCTGTATTTTTACTAAATTTATATAGTGTGTCTTTTGAGATACATACTAGATTTACTGTAATATTGATCCAACAAGTTATTTTAAAAATATTTTCTGACAGTTTATGAGATAAACAATTAATTTGATAATCAAGAAAATAATCATCTGCTTTATTCAGAAAATTTAAGTTACAGATGCAGATCCTAATGTTTTTTGTTCCTTTGCAGTACTGAACATCTCTTCTTTTTGTGTAAACATACATTTTGGAAAGAGCAGATCTGGATGTCTTTTAAAGCTGAAAATGCACTTAAACATCTTGACCAAGCTTATTATAATCAACTACAAGTAAAAACTAAATCAAGTTGAGAAAAAAAAAATCAGTTAACTGAAATTAAAAACACAACTAGACTTTAAGAACAAAAAAGAAAACTAACCAAAACAATATCGTGTATTTACAAATCTATCTGATTAAATGTACATGAAATGTCTTTATTTTAAGCTCGTCGATTTGGTCAAATTTGTCGACACAATAAGCATGATGAGGCATTGCTGCATATGTTAGACTCAAATTCATGTTGACAGACTGAGTGAATTGCCTTCAAAAAGTTGTGTGTTGTTGTGATGTTACTGTAATACCTACTTCGAAATTCTTAAGTCTTATCCCAACCACATATCTCCCATATTGTAATAAAAAACGTAAACTAATACTGAAACTCAGAAAAATAATTAAATAAGATTTTCACACAATAATAATAACTCAACTGAGACGAGCAAACCCACTCTAGCAACTAACTAAAATTCAACTAAACAAACAAACAAAACAAAAAAACTAAAAACACTGTCGACACTGTCTTTTCCAAATGTAATCGCCAATTCGCTTACTGGATCTTATGATCACCTTGTTGGATCAATCATATTTAGGTATGAAAATGGACAACCAGTTTATATGAAACTTTGTTTCTTTCAACAAAATTCACCCCACACCGAAGTTTAAAAAAAAAAAAAAAAGGTAAGCTAATTTTAAAAACAAAACGTTAGCTATTTAGCTCTTGACAGTCCCATTTACTTTTTTAAACTTAGTCGCTCCGGGTCTTTTTTCACTTTGGTAACTCATATAATTACATATATAATATATGTGCCATATTCCATGTTATTTAGTGTAACTGTACTATATTTCTTGTTCTGTATCTTATTTTTATATTTTTTGCCTCTTCGCCAAAACTAATGTTAGCTTCGCTCACATAAGCTAGCAATAAACAGACGGGCTACTTAGAGTTAGCACGCTAGCACACGCGATACAGTTTCTTTTTCATGAATAAAGAAGTAAGTTTAAAGACTCACCTTGCGAACAAACCAACAACTTTGCTCTGTAGAAAACATGTTGTTCGGACAGATGGAGAGCCTCACGGCGATAATAATCTCTTTGGTTCCTGCTGTCAAACTATTTTCCTTCTACTTTCCCATATCGCGCCACATGCATTCAAAGGACCTCTGAAGGACCCCGACTTATAGTAGTCCATGACCCTGCCTGCTGCCAGTTTCAAAGCCACACGAATTCAGTTTTATGAGGTTGTTCGACAATAAAATGTGAATAAATTCGTACTCTCTGGCCGATGCAAACTTGTTTAAACGGAATAAGCTCTTTAACAATAGCATTTAAACGTTGTTTCAGATTAATGTTAACTGAAATAGATCTATAAAATACCGAACTAACTGCATTATCACAGAATTAAATTACACAAGGCACAAAGAAGCCATAAATCTGCTTTTCAGTGTTTCAATATTATAGTATTTCTCATTTGTTTATTTACAGATATATTAAACATTAGTCCAATTATTATTTGTTATATGTCTCCTTTATTTTTTTAAATTACAGTGTTAGTGGCTGTCAGTCAATATTTCAAAGTCAATTCTGAATTCCTTTGGTTTCATCATGCAGGAAAGCTTTCTTGTCATGGTGATATCCATTTCCATAGGTTGGAAAGCTGTGTTTATCCAATACAGTCTTTTTCTCATGATCCCGAGAGAATGGCTTCGTCTCAAAGGCATTGACTGGGAGCTTTTGGGATGATCCAATGGACATCTCAGTCTGAATTGCTTTATGGACCAATGGTTTCTGTCCAAATTTCTGAGCTATTGCGGGGAGGGCGAGCTGCTCCCTCTGGGACTTCTTGTCTTCCCACAGCTTCAGCAGACGGCGCTGATTATTTGTCATATCCTTGAGATTTTGCTGCAATGACTGCACTTGATCCTCTAAAAGTGTTTTAGAGGTGACTGTATTTGCCAGCTCTGATGTCAAATCATCAATGGTCAGACTTAGTTTCCCAGCCTTCTCCACCAGGGAGCTGCACTCACGCTCCTTTTCATGCAAGTCATTGATTATGTCCTTTGTGGTCTTTCCATTGAACTTGGGGCTGCTCTCAAGTCCAATCTCAGTACGTAGAGCCTTCACTTGTTTCCTCAGCTCCTTGTTGTCCATCGTCAAGGTCTTGAGTTTCTGTTTCAGAGCCTCAGTTGAACGCATCCTTGACTCGTACTGTCTGAGTTTCTCTCGGAGGATACTCTCTCTGTGCATGGCATCATCTCTTTCCTTTCTGCATTTCTCCAAAAGTTTCAATGTCTCAAATTTGGACACTTTTTCACCTTTCCCATTTGAGCTGGCCATCCTACCATATGGTTTCCAAATTACTTTAATACAATTATTATTAAAAAGACATTTTCTTTTTAAAAAATGTTATTACTCACAAGCTTTTCAAATAGTCCTTGAGCATTGTGTTGATAAATCCACTTCACAAACAAGCAGCTACATGCATGCTGAGACTGAGGCAGGTGACATTCCTCTAACAGGGTTATCTGTTTGACAGGCAGCTCCTGTGTAACTCAAAGCTGGGGCTAGAATGACCATTAATTAGGGCGCCACCATCCCTTTGACACCGTTTCAAGTGACACAATTTTTTTCCCCTATTTTGTTAATTAATCTAAAAACTTTGCCCTTGTTAAATCAATGGAAATATTAAACCGAGACTTAACAGAGGTCCCCTGTGTGTAAGCTGCTGCCTGCATGCTGTCAGCTTGTAGAAGCAGGCTTTACATACATAAGTAACATTTTCCACTGCAGGTGATCTGTGCATCCACACAGTGACACGGTAGATTCTATCAGTTTGCTCGACCACGCGACAGTTTAGATGGATGAGCTGGAAAAACAGCAGCAGCAGCCAAATGTCCACTTTTAAAGTTAGACGCTCTCTTTGAAATTATACCTATTAGTTACGATCACTCCCTTAAATATTTAAAATGTCCAACTGTTGAAATGTGGTGGCAGCCTTTAATGCTGTCAGGAGCTGGCGGAGAAGAGTCACGTTGCCAACACGTGTGGGGGCTGGGGTAATTTAAGGGTGTCCTGTCTAAAAGTTTATGCTTTACAAAAAGAAAAATGAACTTAAAATTGTTCTGATCTCTTAAGCATTTATATGATGCAGCCACTATATATTTTTACAGGGATTTTTGCAGTAGATACAGTTTTTATAGATGGAAAACATCCAAATGACATTGAATGCAGATGCTTGTTATTCTGACAGTAAATAACCAAACACTGCAATGATCAGATATAGTATGTCAATACTAGAATTTAGCATTTAGCCAAGGTTTTCATGTTACAGATTTTAATAGCAAAAATGTAGACAAAAAACACTGATGTTATTAAAAGGAATTGTGAAGATCAATACCACTCTCATATCTGTGAGACTATAGCTACCAACTGGTTAGCTTAGCATAAAGACTGGAAACAGAAATAAACAGCTAGCCTGGCTCTGTTGAAAAACCCACAACCAGCACCTCTACAAACACACTGTATCTCATTTGGTTAATCCATGATGTCTTTCAAGTCAACTTGGCATGTCAGGGTTTTAGGAGACTTGGATTACACCAGACAAGCAGTGTGGAGCTGTTTTGTGTTTTTTCTCTGTTTTTTATGTTTGAAAACAGGTCACCATTCACTTTCTTGGGAGATTCTACAGTGCTGTTTCCCTGTGAAACTCAAGCAGTGTTTAGTGGATTAAAAAACTAAACCCAGCCTTCAAGTAGTGTGATGGTGAGCAAATAATGACTGAATTTTCATTTTTGGGTGAACTATCCCTTTAAGAGGTGCCTGTAAACAAAGCCAGGCTCGCCGTTTCCCAGCTCCCAGTCATTATGCTAAGCCACACTAACCAGATGCTGGCTGGCTGCTGGCTTTATATTTATACTAAAGACATGAGCGTTTAAGTTAACATATATGAAACAATACTAAACAAATTTACAAGATTCTTTAAATTGCCTGAAAATTTTTAAACTTGGTGTATTGCAGAGTCAGATGATTTGTTTCATGTAATCTGAGTCAACTGTGCATCTTTTCTGAAGCTGTCATGTTGTTCCTGCCTTTTGGAGGGACGTTCAAAGGAAGTGTATTGCAATGAAGCTGTGCTTACAAACAGATTTTATCTTTGTATTTGGTGATATGTCAGAAATGCCTGTATTATTCATTTCATTACTGTGTCAGGGAAAAGGTTTATTTTTAAAATTGCTGGTGACGATTCCTCGAATCTTTATCATTTCATAATGCTTATTAGCACCACTTCATTCTGGAAGGATATATTGCAAAAAGGAAATTATCATGTCATGTTTTTGTCACTGAAAAAGAGAAAGACAAAAAAAGACATGCAAGTTGTATCAATCTTATGATCTAATCTTGTGAACTATTATTTTAACTTGTGTAAAGACAGTACACAAATTATCTGTTCATAGAGTTTAATTTGTGATTGAACATAGACTCCAGGTTGACTATGAATTGATCGTTGTCATAACAATTACGATTAATAAAAGAAGGGCATTTTTTCCCATAATAAAACTTAAGAGACATTTTATCAAATGCAGTTTGTCACAATAAAAACAACTGAATTAAAAAAATAGTTACACAAGTTGTAAATGCCTTGGACATTCAGAATGGGTCTTTGGCATTAGTTGAGGGCACTTATGGTTATATGAGTTGAAAGTAAATACAAGAACTAGAACTATTTGTACAAGTCCAACCCTTGAAGATCTTACCAACACCCAAAACTGTTGTGCTGTTCATACAGAAAATCCTTTACACAAACTATACAAGCCAGTTCCCATTAGCAGAGTATAAAAAATGCATATACAAGATGCTTTTGATGCCACCAACTTTACTGTACAGACTGGTTATCTAAATATTTCAACATAAGATCTATTAAGCAGAAAACTAGCATGCTAAAAGAGATCTGACGTGCTGTGTAACACCATACCCCATTTATCTTTAAGGAAGATTAGAACCCATCCCATTAGAAATAACATACTTGGTACCAGTGTTGTTTTTCAGAGGTCACACAGTTGAAACGAGCATACACACGGGGTTTTAACGTCTTAAGCCAGAATGTCCGAGTGCAGGTGAAATCCAGACGACCCATGACTTCACCGCCACAGCAACCCGAGTCTCTCTAATAAGGCAACAGGAGAACCTGCAATTTAAAAAAGAATAACACTTGCTTTGGGAAGGAGAAATCATGTAAAGGAAGTCCGGTGTCAGATGTTCAGCCCTAGTAGGTCAAAAAAAAACACACGGTCAAGCCACAGCCACTAAAATAGGCCAGCAATGTGGAGCTGCTACTAAAATAAGAAGCCATCATTACTAATACAACTGTGGATACAAAAAGAGCCATGAGAAAGTACAAAGTGGAGGAATATGACTTACATGTATCAGGTTATTAGTGCATTTGTACAGTGGGATCATGACACAAAAAGCTTCTGTGTTGCCATTGTTTACCTGCAGACAATGAAAGGCTTTCATGTCGAAGACGTTGACTTGACCACCTGTGTTGAAGCAGAAGGTTCAACTGGAACTATTGAATCTATTTTGCTGAAGAAGTAAGCCTGAAAAACAAAACAAATAAGGAAAAGAGTGTAAAACAACCAGACAAAAACGTAATTACAGTATTATGAGCAACTACCAATCAATCAAGAGCTAAAGCCGGTGTGTCTGTGACTAAGTGTGCAGTAAATGTTCAGTGTACAGGAGAGAATACAGCATTCCTACAATCCATTCATCTTGGTCAGCCTTCAGACATGTAGACTAATTACATGAATGTGACCAGACACACGATACCTCTGTGGCCTTGACCGTATTCACATTAAGAAGTGCACTAACAGGCCGTTCTCACACCAGTTAGCAAATGCGGTCACAGTTTCCAATGAAGACAGTCTCCCCAGAGGGAGTAAACTTGACACTATCAGGTATAGTTCATTTCCCAGAAACACACAGAGAGAGACACGCAGAAATGTCTTTGTAGTGTAGTGTAGTGTACAGTCTGTGATTGACGTTAACATGTTGGGTCAAAGCTTGGCCATGCTACTGAGATCATTGAGAACAAATGAGAGTGAGTCAATCATTATTGTTATCTACACCAAGATGGACAGGCAGCTTGAATCAATTAGATTAGTGAAGATGTAGTTTGCCAAAGCAGGACAATGGATGTTGTATCTTATTTCGGCAATTAGATTTATTTTCCATATCTCTCAAATTTGTAATTAATCCTGACAGGACAGTGATGTCAAAGCAGCATCATAATTATAATGAATATAATTACCTTACAACCAATAGCAAGCAGAGCGTTGAGCACAACAATGGCTGCAATGATTGTTATGATAACTTTGGGGTGGTCGTCCCTGACTGCAGGCCAGAAAGTCATCACCAGAACTGAGCCGGAGAGGCACAGAGCCACCACGATGGTGCACCACCTCAGCCCTTCATATGGGAAAATCCAAAGGACCTTATGTAGGAAACAACAGTATATTTTATGATGGGCATCTCATTTTATGAGAGTCATTACAAGACACAAGCCATGCTCTAAAGTATTCCTGATACAAGGGACAATAAAATAAGTATTAATCTATATGAATCTCAAATAGTATCTTTCCTACAGGTGAATGTTATCAAAATGATAAGAATAAAGTTGATCACCTTCTATATTTTTCTCGTCGTCAACAAATCCTATAAAAAGATTAAATCCAATTCTGTAAGTGAATTGATCTTACTAAGACGTACACTGATACATACATACAGTATCTTTAAGAGCCGCTTCCACATGCAGTAAAACAATGTGCTGCCGTAAATATAGATCGGTGCACCAAATGTGTATTACTCCGTAGCTACACTAGCAGTATTTACTCCTGCTTGAGTAATCTTTGCCATAACCTACAGTGCCAAACTGGTTAAGGAAATTACTGAGTCTTTAAAGGAGAGCTGGTTATAATTGATTATTAATCGATTAATCAATGTTAAGAATTTAACCAATTTAAAATTTCTACAATTTATGTACCATTTCCCCAGACCTCAGGTTTTTTCACGGTATTCTTTAGTCGGCCTTGAACAGGGCAGGTGGACAAGAGCAGCCGTTTTGAGCAAAAGCCTTATTATTGTTTTACTGACTGGTTCATTTAAATTGTGCTTCTCAAATTCATGTGTCAGAATTGTTCAGATAAAACTCGAACTGAGAAAAGAACACGCATATTGTATCTTATTAATGATTAATCGATTAATGATTAATGATCAATTAATGATTGTTAATGTTCCCAACTATGGGATAAGGAAAATACAGTAGGAACCAATGGATCTGGGGCTGAGTGCCACTGACGAAAGGATTAAGGGCTATCATGTTTTTGGCTTTTGCTAACTACAAGAAAAATACCATATTTAATAATTAAAACATGCCCTGACACGGCTGTAGTGTATGAAATAGAACAGTGAATATTATTAATTCAGAGATAAAAATTTCAGGTCTTACCACTGCTGGAATGTAAATTGCAAGGGAATATCCATAGACACAGACGATTTCCATAAAGGAGTATGACACCAAGTTCATAATCTTGTTATTTCTCCATAGCAGGAAACCCCAGAGGGCAAGAGGCACCAACCAAGCATAGCTGAAGATTGCTGTTGCAGCTATGGACACTAAAAAACACAACACATTCAAAAAATAAAAGCGTTTTTTATAAAAAATGTATAGTTTCCTCTTATATTCAACCTGAGCAAGTGAGCTATGACTACCAAAGAATAATTGCACTAACCTTTTCGAAACTCTGGGGTATACCTATGGTTTGGGTTGCCTAAGTTCAGCAGAAAGTTGGAAAGGTTTCCACTGATGGCGATGGCAAACACAAGAGTGGTACAAATCCAGAATGGTCCTGAAAACACAAATATCAAGCATTAGAACTGAAGTTTGTGTGCCCATTTGGTTCCTTTAAACTAAATTCTAATATAATAATAATAATAATAATAATAATAATAATAATAATAATGTAATATAATGATAATTACAAAGATACAACTTTTAAGGTACAGTACAGAACAGGAAAAGAGTTTTCTCTTGTTTACTAAACCAAAGAAATGTCTGACAACCTCTACTTAGGTTATGAATGTTCTTAAGCGCTAACCATAAAGATCAGGATTTCTTCTAAGGTAGACATGAATAAAGTTCTTTCCAGGCCATGGCACCATTGATCCAATGATTCTTTCCTTCACCTGAAAGAAATGTTTACAACAATTACATATGTAGCACTTCATATTACAAGCCAAATTGTCACAGTGGTTGAAAGTCATTAGAATCTCTTGTAAATATATTACATGATGTGTCTCAACGTCAAAGAACTTTTGGTAGTACTCAAACGTCCAGAACGGGGCACTTTTCTTTTGCCCTGACAGAAGCTTCAATGGGGAAAAAAAAGGAGAAAAACAAAATTAATCAAATAATTTTGATTAATAGTTTACATATTCCACACATTCTCTCTAAGCGTTAGTCTTGTCCAGACCTCTGTCTTATCATCACTGGCAAGTGGGTCCTCATCATCACCATCAGGAATGAAACCAGCATCTTTTCTCTGCTTCTCCGGTTTGACATCTTCATCTTCAATGCTAATGGTGACTGCATTTCTGTTGGTTTCTAACAGATTGCCAGCTTCTTCAAATTCTATTTTTAGGGCAAGGAGAAATGGAAAATATTAATCATGTTTTATTCAAGGGAATTAGTCTTTATTCAGATCCCCTTCAGCTGCCACTAAAGAAGCAGCTACTCTTCCTGGGATTCGCACACAACGAAATAGATCATATAAAACATGATATATAATGCATTCAAAAAGAATCAATATTAGGGGTGCACAATGTGATTTAAAAAAGTCATATTATGATTATTTTAACTGAATTGTGATATGCAATACAATTAGCAGAAATTATCCTTCTTGTATCACAATTTCAATTTTCACTGAAAAAAGCTATTAAAGTTGTGATGATGTGACATTTGTTGGGGTCTGTACCAAACAAACATGTTTTTTCATCAGGAGATGTGAGTTGTGATTTCGTTAATATCGTCATTAATTGTGTAGCCCTAATCAATATGTATGCACATGATGTTCCAGACAAGAAAAGGTCGAGTAAAAAACATAATTTCTTAAGACATTTGATATGTTATGAATAACGTAATTACGAGACTAAAGTAGTTGAAAGAGTTTCTGTTGCAATTTGTGTGGGGTCATATCATGTATAGTGCTTGTACTATTGTAATGCACGGCATTCCTCCACTCATTTTTTAACGACATCATTAATATGTTTCGCCCATGATAGCTGCCAAAGGCTGACCAACAAATTCATGCATTGCTGCTACCAATGCATCACAGTGCAGCACAGTGGGGCTGCTGAGAGATGTATGTTTACAGTTTACAGATGCCAAAGAAAGAGAGTGAGGAAGAGAACAGTAAAGTGTAGCATCAATGATGCATCTTCGTTTCCTAATTAATTACACTAAAGACTGTGAAGGAGACTCACCTTGAAATTGAAATGGATCATTTGCCGACGCCATTTCCACGGTTTTGCTGTCAGTGACGAGGTTCTTCTCTCAGGAATTTATCGTCAAGTTTATGTTGCACTACGGCAACAACTTGATCTTAGAAAGCTGTAAAAGAAAGAAACAAAATTAATGTTAGCTGCTAAGCCTAATTATTACATGCCTTTATGATGGTTTAAAGCACTGTAAACAGCTATGAGCAATACAGTAAAAAAGAAACAACGTTAGAAGTTAGCTTAAGTTTAGTTAGCTACCAAGTCCTCACTTGACAGCTCATCAACCAATAGTTCATTAACGCTATATTAAACACCGAACGTGACATTAGGACTGGAAAAAGTAGCAAGAGTCTCAGTTATATTTAAAAATCCAGTGCAAAGTTTCGTTAAGACAACGTATTCTTACCAAATTATCTTCCAAAACCCATGAAAATCATTTCACTTCTCTCAGCTAGGTTAATGTTGCCGTGGAACAGGACATACTAGCCATGTAAACAAGACTTCTTCCTGTTACTAAATAGTTTCAAAGTAAGGGTTTGAACTCTTAAAATGTAACGTATAATTGATCGTGTCTCGTGGATTACACGTCATGCTTTTCGAAGTATATTCTGGTGAAATTATTGCTACCTATTTAGTATCTGGGGATCCTGAAGCGAGTTTCTATTCGTAGTGGACTTTTATTTTGAAGTTGGCAGCAAGCAAAGACCAAGTGGGTCGTGTCTAGAAGGGAACTCCAGACCCGCGGATGATCTCGCGAGAGTGATCATTTTAAACTAAACCATGATTTTTCGCTAACCGTAAACAAGTGTTTTCTGTCCGTAAACATGCCGAGATTGTAACTACAGTGCTCTCACATACATTAGACAACAAAGTCTGTGCAAGGTGCAAAATCAATATACGAACAAATCTCGCGAGATTTTCGCAAATTACGGGTTTCCTTCTAAACACGACCCCACAACTACGATAACTTGCGCTGTGGGCTAGTCTAAATACTTGAGAAAAGGTCAAGTAAATTGTAAATAATTTGGCGGAATAAGACGAGGAACGATAGCAGAAAATACGCGGGTCATACTAAAGACTTATGGGTCCTTTTATTCTTGGTTATATTTTAGTCAGGGGCTACAGAATAGCTAACTAGCGAGCTACCTTGACTTTTTGTATTGCATCAGGTGTTAAGCTAGCAGACTAAAAGTGCCCGAGTTAAGAGTTTTATCTTCTCGCAGATAAAGGAGAAGTGTGATCTTAGTATGGACAATAGCACCATTTATGTCCGAGAAAAAGGCAACCTTCGTCGTGTCGGTGACATAGTGCTGGCACAGCCAAAGCCGGTGTCATCATGCAGAAGGACAAATCCATTTGTGCTGAGAAAAGAGCATTTCATATTCACTTACAATGCAGAGGGAAGTCTGAGATACACTACAAAATCCCTCTTTGACATCACTCTATTATTCGTGGCTGACAACATTCACCACGTGGACTCTCTGGTGGGCTTCCCTGAGCAAATAGGAGACAGGCTGTTTGCAGCAGCAGAGGAGAATCGTGTATTTTTAAACGCAGACATTTCTGCAAAAGCCTTGCAGTTATTCAACGATGCATATGGTGACATGGTGCTTGGATCCCTCTGCCTGAGAAATAGGTAAGAAGTTACAGTGCCAAAATATCCTCAGCCTCCCAGTCAGTGGTGTGAAGTAATTAAGTACATTTACTCAACTACTGTACTTAAGCACAATTTTAAGCGACTTGTACTTTACTTGAGCAATTCCATTATATTTTACTTTATACTTCCACTCTACTATATTTAAGAGGGAAATATTGTACTTTCTACTCCACCACATTTATTTGATCAATTGAGTTACTAGTTAGTTTACTGATTTCCAAATTATAGATTAAGTTACACAGTAGTATGTAAAGAAATTAAAATTAGCCCCACCATTACCAGCTGTAACGTTATGATCATATGTGCATTAGATTAAAATATTTTATAATATATTTTTATATTTTTTAATTATATTATAATATGCATTATTCTGAAATGGGACTCTGCATAATTGGTACTTTCACTTTTAGTACTTGAACTTTATTTTGTACTTTTACTTGAGTAAAGATTTGAATACAGGACTCTGACTTGGAACCGATTATTTCAACATTGTGCAGGGTTCTTATGGGTGCTGGAAATATTTAAAAACAATTTAATTTCAATGTAGTGTTTTCAAGGTTTGAAAAGTGCTTGGATTTTGGACAAATTGCTTGAAACTAATTCAAATTGTATTTGCGCTATGCAACATATATGTATATAAATATGCAATTTACTGTAGCTAGGGTGATGGAAAAGCTGAAAATTCACCTTAAAAATGCTTCAAAAGTGCTTGAATTGACTTTGGAAAATGTGTTTTAATTCGCGCAGGTTTCCACTCTTGCATGAGAGGATGGATGAAATAAAAACATTTCACAGTTTGAAGTCTCTGGATCTATTTGGCTGCAGACTGGGTGATGATCATGAGATATTCCTGCATCTAACTTCCAGTTCACTGGCAAGGTAACGCATGATTTCTCAGTCCCAAAGACATGATGTGGTGAATTTAAGATGTTACTAATACAGGGTGGCACGGTGGTGCAGTGGTTAGCACTGCTGCCTCACAGCAAGAAGGTCCTGAGTTTGATACCCCTAATTGGCCTGGTGTGGCAGGGCCTTTCTGTGCGGAATTTGCATGATCTCCTCGTGTCCATGCGGGTTCTCTCTGGGTACTCTGGTTTCCTCCCATAGTCCATTGACATGCAGGTTAATAGGTTAATTGGTAACTCTAAATTGCCCACAGGTGTGAATGTGAGCATGGATGGTTGTCTTTTGCTGTCAGTCCTGTAATGAACTGGCGACTTGTTCAGGGTGTACCCCGCCTCTCACGCATTGTCACCTGGGATAGGCTCCAGCCCCTCATGACCCTTCAAGGATAAGCAGTTACAGACAACGAATGAAAGTTACTAACACTTCTGTGTGTGTCTTCTTCAGCAGCCTGATTCAACTTTTCATTGGTGGCAACAGTTTGTCAGATGTTGGCCTGCAAAGATTGACAGCACCTGTCCGGATGATGAGGAAGGGACTGAGCTGTCTGCAGTTCCTTGATGTTTCCTGTTAGTAACAAAATATTATCTGCTTTTATTTTGTTTTAGCAGCACGATCACCACCTCAAAATTTTAAGAATTTAGATGCTGATCAATTATTCTATTTCTTATACAGATAACCCTATCTCTGAGAGAGCTCTCAGATATCTCACCTGCCTCCCCAAACTTGAAAAACTTGATTTATGTGGGACCAGTTTGAAGGTATGGCAGTAATAGTTGTGTGTAACACTTGGCTGTAATTTACTGTGATGCTGACATCTAAATGTAATTTATACCTCCAGCTTGGCACAAGATTGAAGACGACCATATGGGATCTGTTGGGGCTCATTTATTCTGAGAAACCACTGGACACCTTTGATCACTCAAGATGCAAAACAGAAGGTTGGGCAGAGCAGGTAAATATTTTCAGACAATGATGAAAGTAAACACGTGTTTCTTTAATGTAAGCACTGTTCTTTAATTCAAGGATAAATGTTGCAGATGTAGTGCTGTTTGACATCTCATAAACAAATGCATTGTCTCATTTTCAGGTTGTAAACCAATGGGAAACAAGTGGCTCACAAATGACAAAACAGAAGAAAATTGATGAATCCAGAACATCAGCACTTCGTTTTTGTAAGTTAATTTTATACTACACTCATATTACAACGGGGTATTTGTAAAAGTCAGGTTTCTTTAATTACAAATTATCTAAGATAATCTTGAACGTGTTTTTGTTCTCTAGTTGGCAGGCAGAGGTTTGTCAGAGATGTACTGAATGCAGCACCCCTGGTATGTGAGAGCAAAGACAACACCAAGAGAGAGAGACTGCATTTCTACCGACCCGCAGCCAACAGTCACATGCCAGAGAAACACACTCCTTCCACAACAAGTCATCCAGCAATGCCATCCTGGCATAATATCAAAAAAAGGCCGCGTCAGTCAGAAAGGTGTGACAGTTCAAGTCAGAGTCCTCCAACAAAACGTTTGTCCTCATCAGCTCTCACTGTAGAGGACATTGACCTGTTGAACAGCTATTAAAGTATGTGTCCGTCTAGTATTCTACAGAGCCGAGCGGAGAACAGCCTGAGCATGTTTGTTATCAGGTATTTTCTGCTCAATTGAATAAAAATATTTTCCAAGATTATTCACACGTCTAAACTAAAAAGACTTTTTCTTGGCTATCGGTAGCATTGTTTATATATTTTTATAAATAAAGTTGAGGATTTTGCATGTGTTCACTTCCTTGCTTGTCATTTTGCTGTTTGGAAACGATGGCTGCAACTAAAGAACATTGTCATTATCGATTACTGTGCCATTATTTTCATGATCAGTTTAGTCTATAAAATGTCAACAAAATGTGAGGGGGGGAAAAAAGTGAAAAATGCTTATCACAATTTCCCAGTGCCCAAAGTGACTTCCTCAAATTGCTTCTTTTTTTTCCAACCAACAGCCTAAAACCCAAAAACTCTTCATACTATCATAAATGACAAAGAAAGACAGCAAGTTAGGTCTGAGATTGGGTGTGTTCAGCTTGTAGTGGCTAATGTAGCCTCAGCAGGAGCAGAATTAACAAATTACAAGTAATGTAATTCACTACTGAGTAGACCTGCACAATTTCACTTAATATCCACACATTTCACATGTATTTTTGTTGCCTATAAGGCTATCCAATTGCAAACGGGTCAATGAAAACCATGACATATGAACATACAGGAAAAAACACTGCCACAGACACAGGTCTGAAGTGGTGACAGAGACCACGGAGCAGAACAGCGCAGGAGTTTGGAGAAATTCAGACTGAAGATTTGGAGAAACAAACCACTACTGATTGAATGGCTACTATTGATTATGCATGAAACATCAGCAGTTATGAAGTTATATAAAGTTGTAAAATTTGAGAAGAATAGTTTGTACTTTTACTTGAGTATGTTTTTTAAACAGTAGTAGTTTTTATTTGTAGTTAAGTAATATTTCAGTAATGTAACAGTATTTCTATTTGAGTTTAGATTTTCAAAACTTTTTCCACCACTGAGGCTCAGCCTGCTACCCTCAATCAGAGTTGAAGAGAGAGTAAGTCTACACCTCCAATTTTTTTTTTTTTTTTTTTTTCTTCATTTTTGAACTTGTAGTCTTCAGCCCCGACAGATGCAAGACACCTCACTTCAGGCAATTTGCTAGACTTTGAACGGCTTTATATACCGTTTCCACATATAAAATAGTACTCCCAAGACCTGTCAACAGACTTTGATGTGTAAAATGGTGCAGTTCCCCTTTAAATCAAATTACCACAAAGCACACCTAGAGGCTAGGTGATATCCCAACACAGAAGGCTGCACACCTTGCACAAAGAGAAGGAGAAAAAAGGGGTTAACAGAGCATCAAGCAGCTCATTTTTACCCAGGTTATTTCAGTTGACTAAGACCTGGTTCTGAGGATATTCACACAACAACAATAAGAAACTTGGAAATGGCTGGGGGGGGGGGCTAAAAGTGAAAACAGGAGTAGACTGTGCTAAAATAATATACTATAACATAGCTGTGGGCTTTAGATTTCCAAAATTAGACCAGTGAATTCCAATTTGAGTGGAAAACAAGTTGTGTGATGGTGCATTACTGTGTTAGCAAGCCTTCATTTCACTGCCCCATTACAGAGACTCACGTGATAAAACAGTCACTCTTTCATAACACAGGAAACTGCTGCTATTCTCTGCAGTCTTGCATAAACAATTGGTTGCAGAGTGGGGAAAAATACTTTTAACACAAGTTTTAATCATTTTAACAATAAATGGTCACCAGAGGTTTTACATTTCCAGCAAAGGAAGCACTTTGTGTTGCACCCACTGCAACACAATGCTGGAGACGCAAGTAAAACCTTCACAGTAGTGTAACCTGAACATGGAACATAGTGTCATGCTGTAGTGTCGTCTGATGTATAATGTTGATATCAAAATAAAGAAAAGTCATGTATAATTCCATTATTTCATGAACATTACAATCACATATGCATGGATATCTTAGCCAGCAACATTTTGTTTTAGGTGGGATTTTTATTAAATAATGAAATAGAAAAATATATAGGGTTATGCTGTAGATTTCAGATTGGACCGATATTTATGGGAGAGCAGGATACAGTTCGCCAGAAGAGATGCCAGTGAACTGCATTATTCTACACCAGCCATTCTCAAACTTAAGAATGCCATGGCCCACTTTGAAATCTGAAAATTTTATGTGGCCCACCCAAACCTTTGATCACAACTCTGATCGACAAAAAAAAAAAGATTTAAGAAACTTTCCGGTGTTAATGTGACATGTCACCAAATATGGTATCACACCTGTTAAACTAGATCAGATAAATTAAGGCAAGGCAATTTTATTTGTATAGCACCATTCATACACAAGGCAATTCAAGGTGCTTTACAAGAACTTAAAAATACATTAATACATTAAGAAACCGCGTTGTTTAAATCCCATAGCTTTTGGTGACCAAATAGCTTAGTTTGGCTCTCTGTACGCCGGCTCTGTGCAGCAGCTGTGGGTTTGACTTCCGCCTGCAGCCACACAGCTTGTCATCCCCCCACTCTGTCTTTCCCCTTTCGTGTTCTCACTTCAGCTGTCCTATCTAATGAAGGCATCAAAAAAAAAAAAAATCCCACAGCTTTGTTTCATTAGTTCTGATTGCTTTTTAAAAAATTAATCATAAATATTTTATGGTTATTTCAAATCCATAAAATTGAATGATTACTTATTTTTCATGACCTCGCAGTGGCTGTGACCCACACTTTGGGAATCAACTTTTCAATACGAGTTCTAATATAACACTTGACAGTTTTAGATTACATTTGCTGTCATTTAGGATGGGAGAGACATGTAAACATTTAGAAGAGATGATGGTGACTGAAAAAATTAAGCAAACATGCAGTGCATGAGAGCAGATCAGTTTAGTTTCATTTTGTTTCCACAGTGGGTTTGCTTGTTTCAGTTTAGTTTTTATGATTTAATTTTTTATTTTTTATTTTTTTGCACCAATGCCTCCCCTTTCTTGTTGTGTTGACAAGTTTGACCAAATTGACAAAGAGTAAAACTAAAACCACTTCAATATAGAATGACTGAAAAAAATCACACCCAAGTCAGAACTTTACTCCATTGTATTTAATTCTGATCCATCATTACGAGAACAGACAACAGTGAAGCAGGAAAGTCCCTACTGTGTGTACCATCGCTAGTAATTAAGATTAAGAGCATAGAGTTTTATTGTAAAATTCAGTATGTGGAAACCACTGCAGTAGAAACATGAAAACAAACAAGGAGATTCTGCAATGTTAGCACAACCTATTTTACCATAAGTTGAAGGTTTGGGGTGAAACCTGCATCACTTCAAGTCACAAATAGTTCATTTAAACATTATTCAATAAAATAAGCACACCAACAGACACCTAATGCACACATCAAAATTTAAGAAAAATCCCCAAAACCTATTTTCCTTGTACTAATATCACTATGCTATAATGCCTCAATCATACAAATATACAGAAAATAAACCTTTCTTCACTCCAATTTTAAAAGCTTCAAAAGGGAGACGAGACATCAGTAATACAAAATGTTCTGCAAGTAGTTACTCCTGTTTAGACCACGAGAAGCACAGGTCTTGTTCCAGAGGATAAAAATCAACTAAAGATTATTCTTAAAGGAGGATTTTCCCTTCTCTGCGACAGCTTTGGCTTCTAGATGTCAGACTGACCCAGGTTCACTTTAGAAGGGAGCGGCCCAGCCTCTTCCTCTTGCCCTTTGGAGGTGATGATCAGCAGGGAGGACGCTGGATATGGGGTCAGTTTCTGTTCTTTGATGTACTCCTTGTCACCATAGATGCTCAGTTTCTGTAAGAAAAAAACATGAACATCTGGCTTTCAACATTTTTAACTCTGCTGACTTAAATATTACTCTAAAGTAAAGATAATGACAGTAACGGTACAGTAAGACATTGATGCTACTGCAAGGAACTTTTTGGCATTTATTGTGTTGATCTTGGAGGCCTCTGTGGACAAAGGCGGGAGTGTTTCCACCACTATAACCACAAAATACAAGGTAAAAAAAATAAATAAAACTATCTAAAGGAAAATCTCCTCCTGCTTCTTTTTAACTGGCTAAGTCACTTTGCCTGGGAAAACTGTCAGCACACCGTGAATCGTTTCTGATTTCAAGGAGAATCTGACTCAGTGGCAGGTAAAAAAGAATAACTATATAGGAATGGCCAGTCTTCTGCTTATAGAGGCATCAGTATTAAATTGAGTTTCATAAGCAGTTCAAAACTTCTTGTAGTATGGAAAGGAGCAAATTGCAGTATGTTCTGTATTTCCAACAGTCTGTTTCACATTATAGGAGTTAGCTCATGCCTTTAGCATGAGCACCTTGCAGAGTGGGAAAAAAAAGTTTGCCATTTTGCCAACTTGCTTATTCACTTTCTTGCTGACAGTTGGATGAGAAGATGAATGTCACTTGTACATCTGTACTGTAAATATGGAGCCAGCAGCCAGTTTGCTGAGCACAAAGACTGGAAACAGCTGGCCTGGCTCTGTCAGGGTTCCTACACATTTTCCATTTCAAAATCCCATACCTTCCCAGACTCAAATTTCCAGACTTCTCAGTATATTTTTCAGACCATATTTGACATCCGAGTACAAACAGCTAAATGTAGATGTATGAAAATAAATAGTTTTAAAATCCAGCTGTCATTATAACTGACTGTAGCCAAATACTGTAGCTCAAACAAGTCAATTACTCCTCCACAGAAAGTTGGATGAAATTCCTCTGTCAAACATCTCTTCCCAAAGAGGAAGAAAAGTAAATGCTCCTACTTATACAATTGTCCTTGAACATACTGAATAAATATTATACAATTGTTCTCCCCATATATTTTAGCCTCTTTTATAAACAGGAACCAAAATGAGCTGAAAAAATAATTTTATACAACGATGAACGCAGCCATGAAGATATAGTATCCTCATGCAGAAAAAATAGTATGTTTACTTTTCTGATAACTTCATCACTGCATGACATGAATAATTGTTCAGACAAGGTTAATATTTGTGTTGCTATGTATACATAAAATGCAGCGATATTGCCATATTTTCTCTCAATCTAATTTGGTGACGTCCAGATTTGGTACAGTTATGAGAGACACTTGGGGCAGAGCTGAGTTGCAGACTGTGACGTACAGGCAGAGAAGCAGCTCTACATGTGACCCAGTCGCACGTCATATTTCTTGCCTCATTTTTGATGATGTCAAGCTTGCTCTGTCCCACACTCTCTAACACAGCGGTAAATAAATGAACAATACTAGTCTGGAAACAAACAATTAGCATATCTTAAATTCGTACAAAAAACGAAGTGACAGCTGAGCAGAGATTCCAGGAGATTTTTTTATCCTGGCCAAGAAATATGGCACATTTCCTGTAAAATGGCGAATGATGTTTTTAACATTTCCAGATTTAACAAACAAAATGTGTGTTTGGACTAAGCTAGCTATTTCACACCATTTCCAGTCATTGTGCAATGCTAAGCTAACCAGTCATTTGTTCCAGCTACATATTAAATGTACAGAACTAAGAGTGGTATAGATCTACTCGCCCAGCACTCAACAAGACTGTGGATTTGCATTTTTCCCAAAACTATTCTTTTAACCTCCTCAGGTCACACACATTAAAACCAATTACCCATAAAATAGCAATCAGCTATAAGGAGTACAAAAACAAAACTACAGCACCATGAAATTACATCTAAACATTTACACGCCTGAATTGAGCTTCTGTATTAACACAAGCGCCTAACAAAGAACAGGGACATCGCAGATCTTACCTCAGCAGGTACATACTGGTCCACAGCAGTTGCCACTGTAGCACAGCAGATCCAGATCAGGACCAGCACAGACAGGATCAGAGTTGTGGTCAGGATCCAGCCTGGGAGCCAAGGGTTCCTGAGAAGAAAAGTACAAATATAAAGCTTATGTGATTCCACTGGGATTAGATTCTCGGTGCTGTAAATGTAAATGTCATGCTATACTGAGCAAGTTAAACAATTTAATTTCCCTGACAGCATGGATTAAAGTATGCTGACCAACCTTGACAGGCAGCTGAAGAGGTTGTAGTCATCATCGTAGCTGCGGTCCCCGGTCATATCTCTGTCCCTCTCCTGGATTAAAGTGCGATGGTATTCTTTGTAAACTGGGTTGCTCAACCCAGGGACTTGAAATTGAGAAATAAAAGTTATTTGCTGTGCACAAACATCAAATCTGCTTATTTTCCCTAAACAGTTGTACTGCAACACTTACAGATCATGTCTTGCCGCTGTGTAGACAGTTTAAGAATGCTAATTTTGAAAGACAAGGCTGGCATAATTCTGTATGTTGTTGGTACTATAAAACCAACAATGGCCATACGTAGGTGAAAAAGAAGCCAATGTTTTAACTTCTGTCTCAAGTAGGGCTGCAACTAACGATTGTTTTCAAGGTAGATTAACCTGAAGATCGACGCCATGTTTACATGCTACCTGCTACATGCTACAGTTGACATTCCTGCTAAAAACGTGGCGTGAATGGTGTCTTTTGTGGTTAAATTTTAATGTCGCGGCACAAGCAGGATGGAGACATTTTGTGTTTGTTTTGTGTTCTTTTTTTTTTTCTTACATTTACATTTGATCTCCATTCACTGCCATTGGCTGCAACCCTGTTTTCTGCTGAAACTCCAGGATTGTTTTGTGAACTGAAGATTTTCACATTGGCACAGGGGTGAGTACATATTGAGTGGATGATCACCTAAGAGTGGAATATCGCTTTAAGTTTAGCTATGTTTTATGCCATTTTAGTGTTGGAATTAGGCATTACTAATTAGCGGTGCTAATATGGCTATTCCCACAGGCTGAGGCAATGTTGGACCAATGCTGTAATATTGAGGGACAGTCAAGAGAAACTGAATGTTAAGCCTCATTTGATGCCAGTAACTGTTTTTCATGTTGCTTTTTGTGGAAGTTTTATAGACAATAGCTGGTGTGACCTTTGTCCCCGGGGTGTGTGCTGCTATGTAACACTAAATTTACTTGATTAGACATGAGTTCAAGAGTAGATAGAATTTCAGTCGACCAAGATTTTCCTTGTTTAACTAGAGCCCTACAGTAAACACTTTTGATGTCAGATGAACTACTTCTTTTCTTATACAACCCAGCCCTTAGGCTGTGTGCTCCAGTGAAGGTATAAACCAGTACAACTGGTCACAAACGTATAGTCTCATTTTAACGAGGCTCAGTAATTTTCTAAAACAACTGTGCTCTGTGGGCTTTTAAGCAAACCTTACTCAAACAGAAGCAAATCATGCATTTGTTTGGAGAGTAATTTCAGCTGTGTATATACAGTTAGTGCTAGAGCTGGGCAATATACCTTCTAAATGATACCTCAATAGTTAGTTATTCTGCGATATACACATTTCCTCGAAAATAACATACCATAAATTCTTAAATATAATTATATAATTATAATATATAATAGGTCTTATAGCAGGGCTGGGCCATATGGACAAAATCAAATACCACAAAATTTTTGACCAAATACCTCAATACTGATATTGTGACATTATCGTAGGGTTGATTATTGGTGTGTTAACACAATGAGATTTTTCATAAATAATCATCAGCAGTATGGACAAATTGACTATGTGGGTAATTAAGTTGAGAAAATGACATCACTTTTCAGCAATGCAGCCTTTAAAATCAGGAAAAGAAAGCACTTGCCACATCAGACTATAACAATACTCAAAATCTAAGGCATTATCTAGTCTCACATCATTATATCAATATAATATTCATGTATCACATAGCCCTATTTGGTGCCCTATTTACAGCAGCCAGATGGTAAATGTGGGATTGACTGAAAATAAGCTGCAGTATCCATGTGTATCATGATGACGTAACATGTCACTCAGTGCAACCATGTGTCTCATTTATGTCTTACTTGGGACAACAATGGAGGTCGATGGCCCAGAGGAAAACACTAAATCAGGTGCAGAATATCACCAGCTTTAAGCAGATTTTAAGAAAATTAAGTGGAGGGCTTACAGCTCTTCTGTGGCTCCTCTTTAACTTCTTTTTCCACTTCAAACTGGGTAAAAAACCTGATTTGTGGTTCAGTCTGTGAAACAGAACACAAAAACTTGAGTGTAAACAGAGTTGCTCAGTAACAGGATGAACGGTGTTGTTTGTATACAGAATGTTTCTTCTTCTGAGTACCTCACCTGGAAAATGACAACTTTGCCATCATCAGCCTGGAGGTAGAATGTCCATGTGGAGGTGATAAAGCTGTGGGCCTGACTCATCACATCCTCCCAGAGTCCTCTGACCAGAGTCAGGGGGTACAGAAGGTGAATCCTCGGCATCATGGCCTCCAACTGAAAAACAAGCGATACTGAGTGCATTGTTCTTTACTGAGATATTTGTAGAGTCATGCCCACTAGTGAGTGATTGTAACATACTTGTACCTGCTCATGCCGCTGCTCGGCAAATGGAAGCTGGTTCTGACAGCCCAGGTTGCAGGCATACTGCTCATCAGACTGGGAGTAGGCTTCACGACAGGCTGCAAAAGTTTGCAGGTGTGAGAGATAACATGGTAAAACAGGACACTGGACAAAGAGGTGTTTAGCACAAGTTCAAATATTATGGAACTGGGTGTGTAAACATCGGGCTGATTATACACATGAACAATTGTCATACTTGCCAACCCTCCCAATTTTCCTGGAAGACTCCAGTTTTTCATTGCCCTCTCTGGATTTCCTCCCGGAGTCACAATTCTCACATATTTTTCCGGATATAAAACAAATTTTCACACCACTTTACCCTTTTCGTTGTCACAGCCTGTTTCTCACATTGTATAGCATGTGAAAGCCTCATGAATCAAGTCTCCACCCAGGCAACAATACAGCTACACTAAATGTCGTTTTCTGTCATGCATGTCACACAGAAGAGAGCGGCCCCACTGTATCCAGTTATCCTTAATATCCATGCTCGCGCCTCATCCTCCTCAGTAGAGCTGCAACAATTAATTGATTATTAAAATAATTGCCAACTATTTTGATAATTGATTAATCAGTTTGAGAAAAAAAAAGTCAAATTCTCTGATTTCAGCCCCTTAAATGTGCATATTTTTTAGTAAGGAAGTAAGAGAAAGAAATACCCAAGAAAATTTAAAATGTCCTGGAAAGAAGAATTCCTGTTTCTTACATATCATTTTAAAGGAAAGGAGCACTTTTGAGAGCAGCCTAACTAACGTACCCATTTTTAAAAAGTCGTAAAAACTTTTTTTGGCTTATTTAATTACATTGTATTCAAATTTAAAGTTGGACTCCTTAATTATCCTAAACTAAAATATTATCACCACTATCTAGAAGGAACAACTTATACTGTACCTGAAATTCACTGTTTCTTCCATTTTTATCTAAGCTGAAACTATAATGCATTACTGAACATGACTGTGCCAAGAAAAATATATTCTAATAATATTAATATTATACAGAAATGAATGATTTGAGTGCAAACTAATATGTGCACTTTAACAGCATTTTTTTAAAACACAAAATGTGTATGCAGATTAAAACATTGCTTTTATGATAATTAATAACCTTTTCTTAATGTTTTAGATGCATTGCTTATGTTCAAGATTATATCACTGTTAATATGATATTGGCTGTTTGTGTCCTTTCTGAAATCTCCAATGAATATGAAGCGCTGCTCCTGTGGGAAGGCAATCATGTATTAATTAACCAATATTGATCCTGTGAACAATTTAGTATTGGTAAGGTTTTCCCCCACTCAGGTGGTACTGAGATCTGGTCTGGCCCATGGACTAAATAAGTGTCAATTACAGGTCATCTATAGGCATCTACAGTATAGGCATGCTTGCAAAGAATGTGTGCTTACTATTTAACAGTCACCAAAGTTTAGGAAACACATTATATTCTGGAGGAAGCCCCCCAGACCCCCTGCTTCGGTTTCCCCATTTGTTCAGTCTCAGGGTTGGCAGGTATGACAACTGTTTACAGCTTTACTGAAGGTGATTACACGGATAACAAGGGATATCACAGAGACCAGGACACTGTAAAGGGGAGAATTAAATAGGTTACAGACTCAGTGCATAACTTACTTGATTCACACTCGGATTTGGTCTGATTCAGATCTTCGCTGTCACGAACAAACTGACAAATAGAGAAGAGACGGCAGCCTCTCTGACAGGCGTACAGTTCCTCCTCCTACAAAACAAACCAGAGGACCAGTTGAATGTCTCTACAAACAACGACGCATCCGTGAACAATGACGCACTTTTAAGTTTAACACAAGTCATAAGCTCTAATACGCAAACAACATGTAACTTTAATCACACAGAAGGCTAAGTGAAGTATACAGGCCTTCTTTCTGCGTCGCTAACTTACCAAACGTTAGCTAACGTTAGCGGACATTACTTTGCTCATCGACAGAGGAGCAGCTACTCACCCGTGGATACGTGTGCAAACTGTATGTCATTTCACAGGACTTGTGACAGGATGCCGTGTTTCCCAACACGCTGTCAAACACATCTGAAGAGGCGGATGCGCTCGCAAGCAAGAAGAACAGTCCAAAAAGACAGACAAAGGACGAAAGAGTCCCCATTTTGCCTGCGAAAACCTAAACAAATAACACGCTCTTCTTCTTCCTCCTAAATCGGATTGTTATCTCGCGGGAACTCCGCCCCGCGCGAGACTATTCTAATGTTAGGCTTTGTTTAATGATCCTCGTAAATTCGACAATTCTTCTGATTGGCTCTGTCATAGATAATCGAACAATAAACAATGTGAAAGTGTGACTGATGGTATAAATAATGAGCCATAGAAATAAAAGTAAAACAAACTATTCTATTTTATTTTATAGTGGCTGTCTTTGTGACTCTATTGTGTGGCTATTAATCAAACCACAGTCACTTTACCCGTATTTTGTATTTTTTCCACCTTATTTTAGTTAGTATATACCTCTATTGCATATACCTCTATTATTTCTTTATTGTTTATTTGTCTGTTACTTTCAGCAGTAAAATTAGCAGTGTCAGAGTATTATTTTACTTGGCTGTGTAACCATAACAAAAAGTAATCAACAATTGCACCACAAAATGAAGACAGACGTTGGAGTAAAAAAAAATGATAATGTGATTTTTCATCATTTTGTGGTTTATTATTACTAATTTATTTTGCTGTGTTCATTCATGTACTTCCAATTTCCTTATTTCCTACCTTGTTGGGTCGTTCCACAGTATTCCCTGTTTTTTTCCGACAGCTCCTGAAGGCAACGTTAGGAGCTAGTAGCCAGTCAGCTGTAGCTGTAGCTTAAAAGAGCATATTTGTCTCAGTTGCGGTTTTTAAAAGTACTATTAATTAATGGAGTACAGACAACTGACTAGGACCAAACCAGTAACGCGTTTAATGTATTGAATTTCAAACGGAGGTTAGAGTTAGCTAGCTAGGTAACGTTGACTAGGCAGCTAAGCTAACTGCTAACAACATTTAGCACCAGCACTGATTATCTGAGCCTCTTTATGAACTTTGTTAGTTGTTTAATTACTACCATAATCTACTCGGTTGCTGACTATTTTGTATTTGAAGATGGACAAATTTGTAGTACGACTTCCCAGGGGAGAAACGCCTAAAAAACAGAAAAGCAACGAAAAGGTTTACAAGCAAACTACAATTGAATCTTTACGGGTGAGCTTTCAGTCCTACTTGCGAATCATGTGTTTACTGTGTGATAGATTCACTCATTAATTCACTGTCTTTGTGTTTCTTACAGAGGGTGGTTGTGATTGAAGATATCATGCGCTACAAGTCCATCCTGGAGCTGCCAGAACAAACTAAAGACAACCTGGTGTCTGCCCTGACAGACCTGAGCAAGAAGATCCCATCCAGAGAGGTCCTCAAATCTACAAAAATAGGTAAACTGAGGAGGAAAAAACTTTTGCTCTTTTTTTTTCTCTTTGCTATGCTGATATACCGCCATATAGACTACTGACACAATGCACTCTTGATGTGGACAGCATAAACATGTATTGTTATTATCTTTTTGCTGAGGATGTAACACAAACTGTTACACAGCATAGTCAGTTTAAAGAGATAGTTCACCCAAAAATGAAAATTAGGTCAGTATTTTCTCACCCTTCCTTTGCTTTTCCCGTTCAAAAACTTAACACCATTCACTTCAGTTGTTGGAAGATTCTGCAACACCGTTTTCTTGTGAAACTAAAGCAGTGTTTTGTGTACTAAAAATCTAAACCCAACCTTCAATCGGCACAAGAGTGAGTAGATAATGACTAAATTTTCTTTTTTGGGTGAAATATACCTTTAACACTCTTTCTACCATACATTTTCTTTTTGTCAGTTTTAGGGCGTGGGTCTTTTTGTGGAGATTGTAGGTCAGCAGTATATACCACATAGAAGTAGCGTACATCATCTGAAAGCTATGAACCTGAAGATTAATTTAAGATGCAGCCCAGCACTCTGTTATTTCATAATAACATTAGTCACAAATCTGTAATAAACATTGTGCTTTCTTTAAGCAGCTATTTGAATTTTGAAAGTGTAGAGTGTATAAGGGCTCAGAACGTTATGATGAAAGTGTATAATGGCCTTTCCCATGCTCTGTCACGTCTCATAAATTTTTGGGTAGATAAAAATTTGTTGCAGAGATTTGGTGCACAATTTAACCATTCTTGATGACTCGAGAATTGATAAAAATCCCTCCAAATCACCACATCAACACACCAAGACCTTGACGAACATTAGAGAAAAATTCACATTGTAATTTGGTATCAAAAACTTTTGACTTTTTTGAGATTTCTGCAAGAATTGTATTTTTTTGGCAATTGCTTGGCAAGCACCTCTGTTCCACAAGAGTCTCAGCTTTCCAGTTATACCCAATTTATGATATTGTAATACTTTGAGGGTATGGACTATGAAGAAATATTATAGTAGATAGTATAGTAAATAGAATAAGTGAAAATAACACTTTTATACTGCAGGCAAATGACTGCATGGAATATGTCCAAAACAGCATGAGATTAGCATAAAGTGGTCATGTCTATAGTATAAACACTTGGGTACCCATGGATATCTTGAGGTGAAATGTCAAGGGGCTTCTTTGAAAATCACCATTTGAGTTTTTCACTTGCTAAAATTTAGCCTAACTTTGGAGCATTATTTTGCCAAATTTTCAACTAGCATGACATGATAACAATGGATTAGGTCGTCTAGTAGTTTGATACCAGTATCTTCACTGTAGCTTTAAAACTGCCTGCTACAGCCTCTGAAAAAGAGTAAAGTTGGCTGGGGATGTGGACATCCTAGAAAAATCAACAGTTTATATGATGAACATATTGCTTGGTTACAAGTCCTGAGTTGACTTTTTTCACTGCATTGATACAGCAGCATTATAACTCAAAAGAGGAAACAGCTATCAAAGTTGTGTTTACCTCACACAAACCAGGCTCTTTATCAGAGCCACATTACACTTATTAGTCCAACTCATAATGAAATCCTCTCTCCTCTAAGGTCACACTGTCAACAAAATGCGAAAGCATCTGGACCCTGAGGTGAGTTCAATGGCAGCAAAGGTTTACACCGAGTGGAGGACATTCATCGAGGAGAATTCCAATAAGCCGTCTATTGAGGTTCGCTCCGACAAACAATCTGAAGGACTCAGGAGCAACGCTAGAAGACTAATGTCTGAAGCCCTGGAGGTCAAGGTGAGAAAGAGCATCTCACTGAAGTCCAAAGTAATAGTAAAAGTCTTTGTGGTTTATTCCACCTCTAATTTACATTTTATTTTATATTAACATTACACTGTTTGTGATATTTTTGGGAATATATGTCAATGGGGAAACTACAGTCTGTGGTCAGTTATCTTATTTTCAATAACGTTTTTGATTGGCATCAGAGATCACATCAAACTGTCATGAACTGTAACTTCTTGCATTTTCAGGTTCCTTTCCTTATAAGAAAACATGCAGTATTTTTTTAGTTTAAGACCATTACCACTTCAACTCAGGGTTCAAATGGGAGCTGGAGATCCTTGAAAAACAATTTTAATGTAGTGTTTTCAAGGTTTGAAAAGTGCTTGGATTTTGTTCGATAGGTTGTATAGGATGGTGATGCATTTTGAAATATGAAACTTTGAAACCCTTCTGTAGACTGCTATCACAAAACATAATTTCCATTGTTTATAACACAGTAAAATCTGATTGATTTGATGAAGAAGTAAGATAATCATTTTAAGTGTATGTATAAAATGTGTTTGCCACATCTGTAAGGTGCTGGAAAAGCTTGAAATTGCACCTTGAAAAGTCTTGATAAGTGCTTGACTTTGACTTTGGAAAAGGTGTAGGAACCCTGTCAGTAAATTTTGCACAGAATTCAATATACTTGATCCAACATGCAGCACTTTTCTAATGTTTAATTGAATTTATTTACATCACGGAACTTTACATATATTGAGAAAAACTTGAGTTTCTCATTGTGCTACATTCATCACAGAAAAATAAAGTATGTTTGCTACAACTACACTGACTTCTTTGTATATATCCGTTTGCTCAGGTATGTTGTTTTTCTTTTCTTATCTGACCTGCAGGAGGATTCTGGCCTTATAGACAATATTGAGAGAGAAGTGTTCCACCAGAGCTCCCGGTTAGTCAGCAGCTCGTACAGGCGGACTGTTCGAGCGCTGGTGTTTGCCTTCAAACACAATCCTGAGATCAGAACTCAAGTGAAGGACAGCACAATATCAGTCAATCAGCTGGTTTCTAAATACAAGAAATAACTGACGATCAATTAGAATGAACCTCTGACTGCATGTTGAAGACTCCTGGTGGTTTTACTTGAAATTTGTCAAGGTTTTATGATGCATACACATTTTTTTCTTTTTCTCTTTTATTATTTTATGTAAAGGGGATATAAAATACATTTACACTTTGTGGCACATCAGAAACCTTACACTGTTTTATGAATGCATGTAAATCACAGTCAAAAATATGTAATTTATTGTTGATGGTGATGATAATGCCATTCCTTTGTACTGTAATGATGAAGTTTTTTGTTGATAGGAGCTGTTTTTATACTGTTGGTGAAGATTTTTATACAAAATATGATTGAAAATATGACAATTTCAGCATTGGAGTCCTTTCTTTGTTGGATAAGACTATACATATACATATATATTACTAAAGCAGCACCAGCCAAACAATCGCTATCACCATGAGAATAACAGCCAGAACACATATGCTAATGAAGACTATGTCGCTCAGGTCATGAGGCTCAGATTCTGAAACCCCTGCATCGCCTCCACTGTCATGGTCAGTCTGCTGGGCCTGCTCCTCGAGACGCCGCTCCTCTGCTGAAATGATGGACACTGATGCTATCTTCCGCAGGGCATCGCACTGCACCCTATATTCCTGCACATTCTGCTGCTTCCCATCAGAGAAATCAATGTAGAGTTTGTTTACCAGCACGGTGATGTTCCGATATTTCTGTAAGAGATGAGGAGTTGCAGTATTTATAGAAGCAAGCCACAAATCAATGTCTCTCAAACAGCTAAATGTATGGTGAATCATTGCCTATTACAGTCTACCAGTAAGTGATGATGTGAGACTGTGGTTAGTCACCTGGCCTGCAGTGCCACAGTTGACAAACTGAGCCAGAATCTTGTATGAGGTGGCAGTCAGCTGGGCTGCACAGGTCGGGTTTCCTAGGTAGATGCTCTCACGGTCCAGCTGAGGTAAAGACTGCTGGGGTATCAAGATGGTGAATTCTGATCTTGTGCAGCTGACGTTTACAGGTACCACTTTGGGGGAGAAAAAAACTGTTTGCACTGTTTTTGAAGAGCAGCATAAAAAAGAGCTGTTTGTAGAGATAAGTATTGAGCATTTTAGGCATTTACAAAGAATATAGCTGAGATCTATAGTCCAGACAATCTGCGGTTTGACCCAGGGGAAATTGCAATAGTGAAAGGCACAGTTAAGTGTCCATAATCAGCATAAATGCCTTCATGTATATCCTGTCTGTAGGGAACTATTTATACCCAACTTAGATGTGGATACACCCATAAGACCACTGAGGCACAAATTGTAAAGCTATGTTCACCCTACAAGTCTTAGCACTCAATTCTGAGAAGTTGTTTGGATGTGATTTTTTTGGGGTTTTGGCTGTTCACATTGTCTTTTAAATGTGGCCAATATAAGATTCCAGTGTAAACTAGTCCTGGTCCTGAAATGATCCACATGCAGACAACAAAAACTTCACACGTGGCACGTTGTCGTACAGAAGTATAAATGGAGACCACTTAAGTCAGCGTTTCAGATGCGTAATGGAAATCAGAGAATTTGTGAGTATGAGGAGAAAGAGAGACAAATTTTTAATTATGGCTTTTTGTGGAGCAATGGCTGTTACTTTTCTACTGAGGTGTGTGTAGATGCAGAGTCAGAAATGAGTGGTGGGATTGTGACATGAACAGAAATGAATTTCTTCCAAAATTTCAAGATGTTAAGGGCTATTTTTAACTTTATCTGTCAGCACCTCTCCACTAGAGTCTTTCAAGATACCTCAGGCACATGCGTGACATAAAAGATGTATGAATTCTTATATGACTGTTCACATTGATGTCACATTGTGGGGGGAAAAAAAATCCGACATTTATCTGATTTAGGACCACATGTGGAAGTGACCCAAATCTGATTTGAAAAGATAAGGTTCCATGTGACTTGTGATATTCAAAAAACAGATCTGAGCCACATGGGAACAAAAAACCCCATCAGATTTGGGCCACTTTTGCCTGCAGTGGGAACGTAGCTGAAGTGGAAAATTCTGCAAGAAAACTGGATGTCAGGGTAGTGGTACCCCAGATACAGGTATAAGACATGCAAATATCTGCAAAACTGTTTTATTGGAACAACTAACCCCTAAAATGTGGGGAAAGACAGCAGACATGTTAAATATGTGTACATAGACCCTCCATATTAAGCACCCAGGGTTTGATTCCAGCCCAGGCCCTTTTCTCTCTCCCCTCTTTCTTTTCTTTTTTTCAGCTGTCACTGTCCAATAAAGGCAAAAAGCCCCCAAAAGCATAATTAACTGTTAATGAATGCATAATGAAGGTTTTATTAACCTTTTTAAGGCACTCTTCTCACTTTAGATCAGGTACCTGCAAAAAGTGTAGTAAAGTGTGCAGTTAACTGCTAACACTTATATAGTGTTATTACTACATAATAATGTTAATAAACATCTTATAAGGACTCATAAGGGCCTTATTACCATTTACCTAACATTTATTACAATGACCTTGGTATAAAGTGTTGCCCTTGCACAAACCTCAGTCAGCTAAAGGGTCAAGGAATCAGGCAGACTTGATCAGTGTTTCTCAAAACACTTTTTTCTGAGCACCCACTTTTTAAAAATAGAAAACTTTCATGACCCAATTCACAGCAGGCCTTAGCAATCTTGGGAAGTGTTAAATTGTGTATAAATGAATGTTTCTGACTATTTTTACTGCTATTTCCACATCACCTTATATTATCTTGATGAGTGTTATTGAAAACATGTACACAGGTTAAATACTGCATAAATGAGAAATAAATGCATTTAGACTGAGTTAACAGGCCGTATGATTGCTTTTGTTTCATTCATCTGGAAAACAATGTGGGACATTTGAACCTATTTCATAAAAGAGGCAAAGTAAATGCATTTAGGTGGAATTAACAGGCTCTCATTTTTTTTCCTCTTATCAGTAAAAACAACATTTTAAATGCTTTAGAAAAGGTGTACTGCAGATATAAAGTTTAAGTTAGCAGGACTTCTTCCAATAGTCTTTCATTTATTTGGGCTTCCTCACTGGACTAGACTAATGTTCTCAGCTATACAACATCCCTGCTCTCTGCTAGTAGAGGATGGACAGGAAGGATGGCAGGTTATAAAGGGGGCATGCATTTTGGTCATTTTGCTAATGGCATCCCCCCATTCCCCTCAAATCACCTACTGCATAAAGGTATACTTTAAATATATTATGTAGGAGGGTATCAGGACCAATAAAAACTATGAAACATTGCCATTGCAATTTCTCCTGGGCTGAGTGAGATTCACTGGACTATTACACTAAACTAGGGAGTTCATGAATTAAACCTACAGCCCTCACAGAATGAGTACAATTAACACTTCTTAAATTATGCATGTTAAGTTTTTCTCTCTTAAAATAAATCAGATGCCTACATGAGGAACATTTACCTCCGAGATAAGAAGCAGTGAACCCTCTGTGAGCTTCATTTCTGTCGGTGCTGAGCACCACCAGCAACTTGTTGCCCTTGGAGATGAGAGAGGACGGTTGCTCCCTGCCACACCAGCGTCCCAGCAGGGTGTCCGTCTGACTGTCCCCGTCATATACTGCCACGGAGTCGTAGTCGCACTCGTCTGACAGACTGTTGCGGTCCTCTAGGTCCATGATGGGAAAGAAGAGTTTGATGCGGTATCCAGCTGCTAGAGTGATGCTCCAGTGGCAGTTGATGTTGTTTGGGTAGATGTTTGGAAAGTGGGGGCTGCTGAAGTTGCCACTAACAGCTGTCAGGACCTGCTGGCATTCACCTGTTAGAGTATAGGTGATTATATAAGTTAGTCAACTTTATTATTGATTTCCTACTGTGAAAAGTAAAGTTTATGTTTATAGCAGGTATGTAATTAAAGACTCCTTATCAAAGAGGTAACGCCTTCACAGAGTACAGGAAAAGTTCCTCATTTTGGGGAAAATGTATATTTACTTTCTTGCTAAGTCTTAGATGAGAAGATCAATACCACTCTCTGTGTAACACTCAGTCTTATGAATTGGTACAACACTGTATTTTGTTGGGGGTTTGATCTTTGCTCTTCAATTATGCCGGGAAAATATATTTTAAAAGATCAAAGTCTTGGCTTTAAAATTGTGTAACGGGCCAACCCCAGAGCTGATGTCTTAGGGAGTTGACAAAATGTTACATTTTTTCATTTCACAGCACATTCGCAGTGAGTAGCAATTTTATTTTTTAAGTCGCTAACAGTTCTCTTTATGCTAATCAAAATACACATTTTTAAACTATCATTCTTATTTGGCTTTGATTTAGAAGGGCTGTGCAGTTGACATGTTATGGTTGAGATGAATTTGACAGCAAGATTATGCAATGAATTTGTGGAAAAATAGAAAGTTTACCAGTGCTTGAGTTGTATGATTTGTCCCAGTTCTGGAGAATGGGTGGTATAATAAGTAGGAAGCTACAGGCAGCAGTGTTTAGTGAACACTCTGTTAAAACAAACACCTATGAGTCATACAAGACTGCACACTGCCCTGACATCGGCTACTCAGACCACATCCCTGGGACCTCAGGAACTCTCAAACTGCTTTTACAGCTGCTACTGCACTACTTCACTTGACACTTATCTACACTATTTATTTTTCTATTTCTGAAAACGTATATAGTTGTCCTGTGTATTGCACTACATATCTGTACCTTCTTTTGTACCTTTTTGTATTTTGTTGTTTGCACTTTGTGTGTTGCCTGAATGTTTGCTTTACTCTTACTAAATGTTACATCATTGATTTTGTTTGTTTGTTGGTTTTGTACCAGGGACTAGGAGGAACATTTCCTTCCTCTATGTGTTGTACTGCACTTTATGGATGACAATAAAGTCTCTCTTATCCCATACCTATTATCAGCAGCCGGTTAACTTATCTTAGCATGAGACTGGAAGTGAAATGACTGGAGTGAAACAGACAGCCTGGTCACTACACTAGGCCAAAATATAGTGAAATGGCAAATTAAACAAAGAGATGTAAGATAGATATTAACATTAAAAAAATGTGTGTGTGTGTGTGTGTGTGTGTGTGTGTGTGTGTGTGTGTGTGTGTGTGTGTGTGTGTGTGTTTATTTGCAACAAATAAATATGAATATATAAATACAGACATAATTTTAAAAATAAATGTGAAAGTAAACTAAAATACTTATAATTATTCCTTTGTTGTTTGTCATTATATTTCCACATTTATTTTCTCATTCTTTTACAGATTCATTCTTTTTTATGGCACTTATGTGACTATATAGTATCAGTCCTCTCATCTAACTCTCTGCAAAAAACAAATAGCTATTTCCCGAAATGTTGAACTATTCCTTTAAATGCATGACATTTAAAGATTGCAGTGCTTGCAAGTAGGTGATGTGGCCCTCTGAATTAAAAATTGATTAAAAGTAGATAGTTTTTCATGTCAACATAAAATAAAATGTTAAAACATTACTGTATAAATATTAAATAAAGTGAAGATTAATGATTTAAACAGCCAGTAAACTGTCTGTGTCAGCGTCCTTCTGCAACTGTATTTTAGGTATTTTAGATTTTCATCCTCCTGCCAGTCAGTTTATGCTTGACAAGGGGACTTGGGGACAGTCTGTGATCAGCTGTCTCAATGTTATTCTTTTCAGCTGGATTCAAGTCTGAGCCATTCAAGGACTTTCACCTTGTGGACTTATTTTCTTGTTTGTGGAAGTGATGGTATGAGACTGGTGACGAGCTCTGCTCTACACAGATACAGAGCTTTGCGATGTAGTAGAACTGTTCAATTTTCATGTCATCAGATGACAGGATCTTTTGTGTCATGTTTGAGGTCTTTCACGTGTGTTGTTTCAAACTTTCAGCATAATGTAAAGTGTTTTTTTTT
>JAJHUR010073253.1:0-51263 GCA_027495735.1 Lutjanus campechanus
GTACAGCAAGTAAACCCCCTCAGTAAACAATGTGAACATATTCTGCGGTGATACCTTAAAGACCAAACTTGACAAGCCACAGGGGGGTTCGAAGAACATCAACAATCTCATTCACGCTTGGTTACAGATCACATAAAAATAGCCTTCATTTCCCTAAGCCTGTTCCATTCATTACACCCCGCTTGCAACAAGACGTACAACAGATCTCTGCGATAACAAAGAAATGTACATGGCAGTGGGACTGACAACATGTGTCTTAAAATAGGCATCACTCACAACTGCTTATAAATAAGAAATCTCACATTTATAAGATTATAAAATGCATGAGGAGATCCATGCTGGGTGCATTTTAGATTTGTGTCTAATGGGAGGGGGGATGAGGCGGCATGGTAATGTGACTGTAGCGTGTAATGAGATTAGTACTCTATAAATCAATAAACACAGTGCTGTACTGTACTGAGTGCTAGATGAGAAAGACATGGCACCGATAAAGCCGGAAAAAGAGACAGTTATAGAGTTTTCATCATTTAAGCAGCTGATGTGTTGTTCATGTATATGCTCACGTATGTTTATCGGGATATATATATTGCATATAGCTATTTAGCCTAAAAATATTGAGATATTATTTGTAAGCCATATCGCCCTGCCCCAGGCTGCAACTAATGATTATTTTCATTATCAATTTATCTGTCAATTGTTTTCATAAAATGTCAGAGAAAAATCTTTAAGGTCTTAAATTACTCAAACCAATTATCAAAATAGTTGCTGATTACTTTAATAATCTGTTATTAATCATTGCAAGTCTACTATAAACAACCAAAATCATGTTTCATAACAATTTTACAGCAGGATGACAACACAAAACACAAAGTTTTATGTTTCAAAATGCGTCACCTTGGCATCCTATATTTGACTTTTACTTCTTTATCTAAAAAGCTATTCAGTCAGCGTTTTATTATGAAAGTAATGCAGTTACAACTTCAAGCAGTTTCAAGCACTTCATCCAAAATCCAAGCACTTTTCATACCTTGAAAAAATACACACACATTGCAATTCAAGTGTCTGCAAGGATTTCCATCACTCATACGAACCCTGTGGGTGTGTCATGATTACGTGAGCCTGTCTTAAACCCTGATTTTATGTTTTCAAATCAAACACCTCTGACATATTTATGTATAAATGTCAGTCGTGTGTGACCAGTTATCCTACCGTTCGACATGGTCCTGCTCTGGATGCTGGGGCTGAGGGGTCCCCCACCCTTACTGGTGAACGCCTGCACCCGGATGTCGTAGGTGGTGTCAGGATTAAGTCCCTGAATGGTCATGTGTGTGTCGGCTGTGCGGTTGGTGCTGTTCTGCTGACTGTTGATGTCCCTGTACACAACCACGTAGTAGATGATCTTGCCGTTCCTTTCAGCCAGCAGTGGAGGCTCCCAGGTCAGCTGGGTGCTAGACTGCGTCAGTCCAGTGACCTGCAGGTTGAATGGGAAGCCCGAGGGCACGTCTTCAGGGGTGATGATCTCTTTTACGTAGGCCTCACCGATGCCGGCGCGGTTACGGGCGCTGAGGCGGAAGACATAGGTGGCGCCTTTGTGCAGCCCAGTGACAGTGTAATGGTCATCTGTCTTTCTGAGCTCACGTGAGGTGTAGGTTTCATCATCAGTGCGTTTGTACTGCAGCTGGTAGCCCATCAGCTCTCCCACCATCTCCTTCGGAGGCTGCCACTGAATCAGTGCCGTGTTGCCCATCGTGGTGCTGATCATCATTGTGGGTTTACCTGGCACTGAAAAAAGATGGAAGATGCTATTAGCAACCCAGGTGTCAGTAGACAACAATGTTATTCGCTCCTATGTGGAATAGCCGAGGTGGCTATTGACAACCACATTTCAGAGACAACCCATAATCTTTTCCTAGGGATGTAAGGATATCAGAAACATTATGTATTATGTTAATACCCTAATAAAAAGTCCACAACATATTTCTCACAATATTAGAAAATCAAAGAAAAATTACAACTTGAAAATGTATTTATCGTGCAATAAATCTGGTGTGCACAGCATTTTTTGTTTCTTTAAAATGAGTCTCTTCTTTTAAGTTAAAGTGCTCCTGCTTTCCTTCTTTAATAAAATAAAATATAAGTAGCCATCCATGACCAAAGCGTGTACAAAAGATTGGCATGAATTGTTTTTGGCAGTGACTATTTGAAGTACAATTGCGAAACAAAAATAATGCATCAGTCAAAAGCAGTCCTTTTATAAAATGAAATAAATGAACCATGCAATATCGCAGAGTCCAGTGTGATACTGAGGCATTTTTTATTGCAACACTGCAATAATTGATATAATGTTCCATTCCTATCTTTTTTACACCTAAAATAGTTTTGGTGCTGAAACCTCACCAGACTGCTACTGAAAACTGAAACTAAATACCTGCCGTGAGACTGTCCTCCTGGTGCAAAGAGACACTCCAAAACAGAAAAACTGATGTAGATATAAGAGAATACGGTGTGCTATAATCTTCTAAATAAGCAGGAACTATTTTAAACAACCCTAAAATTTTTAGTAATAGTTCAGCATTTTGGGAAACAAAATTATTTGCTTTCGGGCAAAGAGTTAGATAAGAAAATTCCTGAAAGATCATTCATACTTGATATTATGGCTACAACTGGCATGCACCCAATATTTCTAACCCTCCTTGTTTGTTTTGCTGAGTAGGATGTGTGATCCTTTGCACAACATTGGCTCCAGCTGGTGAGGTGTTACCCATCCTCACTTCCCGCCTGCTGTCTGATGGGTCAGGGATCCTGTTTGGAGTAGCACCCGGTCCGGCTCTCCAGTCCAGGGGATGCAATTTGGGAACTGGAGTTATAAAGCTTGGCCAGCCTTACAGGCGGCACGGATGGTACTCTCAACCTGCCAACGTGCCTCTTGTTATTGTGTCAGACTGGTAGATGTTAATTATTGTGTTAACTCTGTGAAACTAGTATTGAGGCACTCATTAACCACCTGGGGACTGGGGTAGGTATTGTTCCAATAACTGATTACAGGCAGACACAAATTCTTTTGTTCAGAAACACTAGACTCAGGGGTGCTGTTATGACTGTTTTTGGTTTTCACTATGTAACAACAGTTTGTGAGGTTTCATTTTCTGTTCTGGTTTCGTTTAGGAAAAGCTTCTCGAAGCTCTTATTTTAAGATTCTTCTGTTGGTTACATTTGTTTCTTTGATTTGAACAAAATCCACCAACACTTCTTCCCTTGTAGTCTGCCTCATGTATTTTTGTTTGTAACGATTATCTGAGCTCCTTGTTAATAAATAGCTTTATGTTAAACATCTATTTTTATGTTGCTTCCCTATGTTGATGGGTCGTAACACTTGAAAACTACCCTGTATAACAAATATCCACCAAGCACTTCAACAGCAGGTACTGTAGTTAAGGTAACTAGTCTGGGTGTTGAAGATAACATACATGTAACAACCCACTAAACTAACATGACATTCCAGTCACACAGAGTCTTCTAATCATACCACTATCTTGAATGTGGGAGACAAAGGTTATCAGTTTTACGCCTTGAAGATAATAGCACAGTATTCACTGTAAACAGATAGCACATATCCTATGTTCTACATGATAACCCTGATAAAACTGACTCTGACCTGCTCCAGTCGTGGTGATGACTTTAGCTTTGCTGCGAGCTCCATCTCCCTTGGTGGTGTACGCTGCCACAGTGACAGAGTAGGTGGTTTCAGACTGCAGTCCACCAATGATGGCCTCCTGCAACAAAGGAAAAATCACAGGGTCAGAGGTTAAAAGGAATCAGTGAGCCTGAGCGAGACCGCCTCAACGGCAAATAAAATAAAAAAAAATAAAAAAACACAAACAAAACAAAAACCCATCTCACACAAGCTCCTATCCCCTCGGAAGAACACACATCACCAAAAGAAACCATAATAAAATGAAACACCCTTCTCTATCCACGTGTAGCTTCTTGATCAATTTACCTAAAAAAGAAACAAAACATTTGAGGCATTTAAGAGAAGTAGGAGCAGGAACTTTTCTTAAGACAAGAAAAACTCCTGCGCCCAATTGTAAGGCACACTCTGAACCCATTAACCAACAAACCAACAAAGTGAACCAGAACATCACCAATGTGTCAGTGTTCATGTCTGCTGCATGGATAAGCATGAGACTGTACCCAGAGGAGCTTCGGATCATCACTGCACTGCAGTTAAAAAGCCCACAAATAGTGCACTTCTGACCGTGGGACATATCGTAAAAACTCTTCATTAATGTTAATAAAACGCATCAGACAGATGTTACATATTTATTTTTTCAATAATGAAATTGGATTCTTGGTATTTATTGTCCTCTGGATTCTCATGCAACTGGGTTGAATGTTGAACACAGACACACAAAGGTGGTTGAACACATCAGTAACTCAAACAGACAGCAGAAAAACAACAAACAGCTGAGGTAACACACTGTTATTGGTAACCTGCTGCAGTGCTGGCACTCACTTCACCAGACTGCATCAGTCTGAATAAAAACACACCCACACACGCTGGAATTAAACACTCTGTGAGCTTGAACAAAGCCCATATGTAAGCAGACATACACACACGTACATTAATGTACACACTCAGCAATGTATACTGTATGTAAACACACATTATGAAGTATGCATGCACACTATAAATGTGCTCATGTGCACCCACACAATGATACACGCAGACATGAGCACACACTCGATACTGAGAACAAATTAATGCCTGCGGCTTGAGCACACATGCTGGAGTTGTCTGTTTCTGACTGGGGCCACTGAGAGGACGAATTCGCCAATGCCTACAAGCCTTCCTGCCGGAACTCCTCGCAAACTTCTCACGCTCTTGGAATATTATACGGCTTTGCCCTAATGCTGTTTCTCTAACTAATGAAGTTTTAATTTCCTAACCATAGAAGAACATTTAACAGTCTATATAAGCCAGCTCTGTATGACAATGCTTTTTACTGCCCCTCTTTTTAAGGGACATTTGGTGCTCCCATACTAGGCTTTAAGAGAGACGGGGGAGAAAATGCTAAATTACTGTATCATAAAACCATTTTAACTTTATGGAGGAAGTCTCATTACTTTAATCATACAAAATAGCTTTAACAGTCTCAGCAGTGGCGGCCGCACAGATCTTTTTCCCCCTATTCTGGCAAGGTCAAATCGGGTCTAGTAACACTTTTGAAACTCAGCAGAAAGTAGAAAAAGCGAGGCTTCAAAGTTTCCTTCAGAGCAAATGCTTAGAGCAGCACCAAAGGGCATTACAGAGATTATCAAGTCGACTAGTTATAGAAATGGATTCTTCGCCTACAAGCCTCCCTACACCACCATACTCACTTGGGCGGAGAATGCCAGGGGAAAATCAGGCAGCATTGTTATATACATTCAGATAAATTTTTTGGGACAAAATAGCTTAACAGATCATAGGGAGAAGTGTCCTCAGTAACATCACGTCAGTCCTTCCATCAGACCGTTTTTAGGCATTTTTTTACAATGAAATTGAGGGAGTAAGTGAAACTACAACATTCAAGGGGATTCGTTGAATTTGCATTAATTGGTATGACTGCAACATCCTAACTTCCTGAAGGGACCATCTAAAGGGCACCGATACCTAGATGTCTTCCCTCTATCTCTGTCATTAACCTTATTTAATTATTAATTATGTTTTTGTTTTTTTTGAGCACAGGATCATTTTCCCTACACTAACTTCTTTACCTCTAGATGAATGTTTTTTTCTAATAGTTCTTCTTAGATTTTCAAAATATGTATCTAATATTTCTGATATATTTATTGTAAGTTTACTTGTGGGATATCATGTTTACATCTTGAGGTTTCCTTGTCAGGAACCTAATATGAATCAGGGGTGTTTTGGTATTTTTCTTAAACAGTATCTAATTTGGTCTCCCATAGCAATACATGTTTGGATAAAGCTTTATTCTAGACACTTACATTTTGTGACCTTTTTCTTTTGATATTCATGTAGAGATGTTTTGATCATATTGTATAACTTAACCGTCATCAACTGTATCATCCCTTTTTAATGTTCGGTTGTTGATATTTATATGGAGATGTTTCTTGGATATAATGTATAACTTGCATTAAAAATGCCTTTATTAACTGAATAAATAAATACATTTCTTTTAAATTCTGCTCCATATGAGCATGCCATGGGTCAACAAGACATGCTAATGTTTTTGCTGTTGACATCTGTCTGTGGCTAGTCACACTAGATTAGTTACCTGGCACACAGGCTGCTATCGCCTAAACATGGCTGCTAAAGAAATAATAAAGACGTGTGAACAGATGTCTTCCTCTGACAGTGTCTAGCTCTGTGTCTGTCAGGTGTTAATCAACACATTAAGAGGAGAGGGAGAAGAGGCAAGCCTGACTCATGCCATGTGGGTGTAGCTGAAGGAATTTGGCCATGTGTGATGTGCAAACAGATTTATGTTTAACTGGCTGTTATCAAATAAATAAAACGATCTGTGCACGTCCCGCTGGCTAATTTATAAAAGGAAGAAAAAACATCCAGTGTTGATGTATAAACACAAGAACAAAAAACCTTTGCGGGCGGTCACTGGATTGATTAACCAGTTTTCTTTGTTTTGTCAGAGAGGAAACAACCCTAAATTGCTCAAATTAATGCTTTGATGCAGCTTCTTAAAAGCTATAAACCTTTAAAAAAAAAAAAAAACTTCTTTGCCCTTGTTTGAATGCTGAAAACAATGTCTGTTATTCTGGCAGGTTTCTATTGAATTTCAGACTATGAACAGTAAGTGGCTCTGCATTTATGCCAGTGCAATATGACGTCTAGGAGGTAATAAGCCATAACAAAGGGCTGTGTGACAGCCATGGAACAGTGAGTTGCCATCCAGGCAAATGAAAAGAACATGAAAGGCTGGTGGCAATCTTGGAGATGTGTGGAGCTGATAAAACACGCGGCTCCTCCCCTCAGATAGACATGTCATCTGGAACAGTAGGTGAGACAGCAGGTTAGGTGAGCCTGATTAATGTCAGCGTCACACTGGGATGGTGACACGCAGCCTTTGACTGCACTGTATGCTCGATTGCGGAGGAAAGAGCTGAGTGCTCGTTGCAGTGAGTGCCTCAGATCTGAGCGAGTGCCCAGCTGTTACTATGAATTTGTCTTTTTGTAAAATGTTGAAAGATTAGACTCATCATCAATGGAAATAATCCTCATGCTTTGTGGTTGTAGTAGCTCTTAGAGAACATCACACACACACACACACACACGCATATAAATAAATATAAAAAACAGTCATCATTAGGACACACATCTCTTGCTGTGGTTATGATGGGGTTATGATCTTTCATGAGGCTTCACACTGACTGGATTACAGGCACGGCACGGCACGCACACACAAACAGCTCATAATCCACAAGCACACACACACAGCACCCCCAAATTGCGGAGGGGAAGAAGAGCCTGCCCTGCAAGACAACCCAGCAGCACACATGAGGGTTACTCACATGCTCGGTGGACTCCTCAATATTCCACTGATGGGAGAGAAGACACAGGACAACAGGGCGGGGAGAGAAATGAGTCAGAGACAACACAACAGGCAGGGAAAAAAAGCGCATGTCTTTTTTTCGCTCAGAGACAGATGAATGTAGGTGTCAACAGAGTCATGCAGTAGACAAAAAAAACAGTGTGATAGAAGAGAAGGAGGAGTAAAAAAAAAAAACAGAAATGAAGACAAGTTGAGTGGCATAAAACAAATCGTGTAGCCAAGTTGAGCAATGGTTGTGAAATTCATTATTGTTTATGATGCACTGCCTTGTTTCTCATTTGCCTATGAATCCAATAAAAACCTCTCCGTTCCTTAATCACAGAACACCTCTATTCAGTGTGATAACTATCTCACTGTGGATATAAACTATGCAGGATCTCTGAAGCATTTCCTCTTTCCTTTCAGGAATAGAGGCAGGGCCTTTTATTCATTATATTTCAATATGTTTTCAAAATGTTCTCCTTGCTCGCTGTGCTTGGCCAAGTGATTCCCGGGGGAAGTGAAAGCCCATTTCGTGCCGCGGGGCTCCATCGGTGCCGAGCGTGAAATCCTATTACCAGTGCTGCTATGCTAGCCCTGTGACATCAAACCCCATCGATGCAGAACGCAACCGCTGGTGTTTACCAGCAACGCGCTCCACAGTTCAGACGCTGCAGAAGAGTTCACTGATGGGTGACCTGGTTGACAAGGGGCAGGAGAGATGACACTGGTGACACTGATGTGGGACAAAATGGGAAACATGGAGGGACGAGGGGTTGAGGAACAAAGGTGTGTGAGGGTGGTGATGGCAAGTGATTACATTTGAACATTAAGGGAAAACTGGGAGAGATGCAGGGGTCTGTCAAGCAATGGGCTGGAGGTGAGGGAAGGAGGCGAGGAAACCATAATGAGTCAAAAAATCAAAGTTCAACAACAATGAGTCTTTTCAGTCTGTGAAGTTAAAGATAGTTCAACATCAGAAGCGCAAAGCGAACAACATTAAGGGTCGTGAGTCCAATATCAAAACATTGTCAAATGAGACTTACCAGCTGTTTGTCATTATTATTATAAGTGTACAATTATGCAGCTGTTATCGTTAAACAAAATGGTACTTTTCAATGTCATGATTATTTCAAATTACTAAGTAATGTTGTTCATACCACCACAGTAACAGCTTTCCAAATATTAAACTAGGGATTTTTTTCCCATGAAATATTAGATATGTTCAGTTCTAAATTCAACAACAAGCTACGCAAAAAACTGCAGTAACTTCTCAGAGCTGTTCTTGATAAATAATGCCTATGCTTTGGTTACTGTCAAGTTGACCACCCCGTAATACATTTAAATCTCACTATTGGTCAGCAAAATTGCAAGACGTGTGAGAGAGAGAGGTAATTGAGAAAATACGTATTTTCTAATTTTGATAAACCAATGCTTTAAGAAGAATATGAAGCTTATACAATAGACACATGCCTGAAAGCAGGGGTTCCCAAACATTTTAATGTTACGGACCACCACAACAGATGTACATTAGGCCACCAATTTGAGAGGATTTTGTAACAAGAATCTCCTCTGAGTATTGTTTCAGACAACTGAAGATAATGAAGTAATCAAAATGGTAAATCCTATTTTTTCCCTGGTTGTGGTTGCCAAAAAATGTGATAAAAGTCAAAATACTCAACTCAGCTCAAGGATTCCTGTCAGTGCCCGGACTCCAGTTTGAAAACCATCAAAGATAGGGACTGTTATCACTGTTGTTTATTGTCGTTGTTATCAAACATATTTCGTTACTATAAGTTTGCCACTGCTACTTGCACTATTTTTGTATTGTTTTGTATTTTTGAATTCTTAATAATTTTGTGAAATTTTTATTTAGGTGGAGGTTTTTATTTCTGCAAAATTAAAAAATAAAAATAAAATAAAACTAAACTACCTTGCCCAACTTTTACTTCTTGCAACGGCAGACTTCCACAAACAAAGGGAGTGAGTCTCACACGCTGCTGATTCATTGTGCACCGGAGAGACGGCGTTCATCATCCTCCATTGACTGCTGGCATACGAAAAGACAAAAGACCCAACTTCACCATCCTCCTCCCCGTGGACAAGTCTTTATCACCAACCAGCTAACTGAAGCATGAGTGGGACCTCTGTACGTCCCAGTCGCGACTGGTCGACACACATGGCGCATTAAGAACCGCTGCCTCATGCTCCCCTGACATAGCGGGGCACTAAATAGTACCATTTAAGAACAGCTGCTACTTAACTCCATGAATAACAGTTTGTGACGTGCCTAATTGCTTAATTTGTTTACCGTCGACTCCACTCAGTATGTCAACAGAGCAGCGAACACATTAAGGTTCGCAAGAGTTCCTATCTCATCTTGGGCTTAATCCCTTTCTATCGCAAACTGCTTTTGCTTTCTGCTTAAATCCATGGGAGAATTATAAATTATCCCCCATTTATATTTCGAATGCCAACGCAAGCTGAAAACACATCATTGCTGATAAGCGTCGTTTGTGGAAACGGAGCGGTATAATTTGCAGGCGGGTGAATGCAAATGTGATGACATGGGCTGAGATGTGTGGCTATAAAAATGGGAACGAGGGGGGGGAACGAGTGATGTGGAAGAGAAGGAGCTGTCATGATTGATGGAGTGAAACGGGCTGAGGTGCTTCTTTTCTCTTTTTTTTCCTATTCACATTCAACTCCAATCTGAGGCAGTGAAGGCCGTTGAGGCAGTGAAGCATCACCGCGCTCGTTCTTACACACAAATGTGCGCACGCATGCTCGCGCGCGCGTGCGCACACACACACACACACACACACACACACACACATACACACACAGACACAGACACACACACACACACACACACACACACACACACACACACCACAAAAACGCATGAGTGGTCAAACAAAATGAACCTGGGAAAAGTAGTGCTGAATAAAGGCGAACTTGTGCAGGAAGGCAAACTTGTGCAGAAAATGTATAGAAGCACAGACAGCGGCTAATAGCTTCCAACTCAATCACGCTGTTCTGTGCCAACTTTTATAGATGGGGTGTATGAAAAACACGAGCCTAGAGGTTGCTGTGAGTGCATAGTAATGAAGCAGGCTATGTGGTGCGGACTTGCCCACTCGGTTCAGGCCACTTTCCCAATAGAAATATGGTTGGAAAGGGGTCGATAACATCACAGTTAACATGGCCTCTAGTTTAAATTTAGCAGGGAAATGAGGGCGCTGTGTGGGCTCCTGCTTGAAAAGAAAAAGAGGCGCTTAACCCGCCCACGCACAGGCAAGCTTTCCTAGCTCTCCTCCCAGCGTTTCAGCTAACCCTGAGAGAGGGTGAAGAGGATAGAAGGAGCCAGAAACACAGAGACAAAGACAAGGGGAGAGGTGATAGTGATTTTGACAGAATCTGCAATCCAATCATTCGGCTTAGATTTGTGATTGAAGTCTAAGGTGAGGTTGTGCTGGATGCAAGAGCCCTGGAAAATCTGGATTTTTCTTTTTCCCTCCTGGCAGGCTTACTGTGCATCTAATGCAGGTGAAAGGGTGGATATGGAACTGATTTCACAACGCATTAGGCAAATTCTTGAGAGAAACACTATGGGATGTGCCAAGATAGAAGAAAATTGTTTTTTTTCCCTTTTATTTATCATCAATTACAGGTGTGCGTTTGAGGGATTTGCATGAGTCTAGGATGAGTCATGAACTCTTCACAGCCAGCTGGAACGCCTACTATGAGGGTGATCTAAGCAGCGAGCATGTTTGCTCATGTTATCTGCGTTGTTTTTCCCACTTGTTGTTGGGGTATGGGAACGGAAAGATGAGTTAGAAAAGGAGGGATTGTTCTCAAACCAGTTGGGCGAACGGCTGACTGTGTGGTCTTTAGTGACGTCTGGGCAGGTCCTTACAGGTTGGCTACTCAGCGCCATCTCATAGAAAACAATCTGTTGAGATGACTCAATCAAGGGTAACCAACCTGCACGCAAGGCTCTGGTAATTACTCAACCGGCTTCTCGGGTGGGAAGGGTGCAAAAGGAGGACACGAGTAAGGGAAAGGAGAAATGGAAAAACATAAGGGGAAGGAGGAGGAATTCAGGTTTCTGCCAGGGAGGGGATGGCGAGTTTGAGAGGTGCCCTGGACACCAAACTGGAACATGAGAGCTATGCTGAGTGCCAAATTGCAGTGTGTCTTTGTGTTTATTGTGTGAACCTGGCACAAATGAGACATGGCGGGGAGTATTGTTTGCACAGCAAGTAGGGTCATGTTCAGTTCAGTTTTCACAATGCAAAACAAAGTCACGCTAAACATGTCGACATAAGGAAAACACCTCCAGGAAGACAGGAGGCCATCATGTTTTTCTCTTCTTCCAGACCAAACAGCGCTGTCCTGGCTGTCAAGCACTCTAGTACACAGTCAGATAACAATGAAATGTCAGCGGCAGCTGCCAGAAACTGCTGCTGGAAAACAAAGGTGTTGGACTGTGTTTGGGAGTTCAGGGTAAAACATTTTGGCCAGGTGATATCAGCAAGCGCTTCTTTTATAAGGTTATTCTCATTTCCATCTGTCCAAAATCAATTTAATGTTAATTATATGCTTAGGAATTACTATACAGTCCCTAGACTCACATGTCAGGCTCCCAACAAACAGTTATGTTGTTTTTACACCAAAATTAGCATCTATATTTGAGTTCTTAAACATGATTAAAGCTGCTATGCCCTTAGACGCATGAACAAGTTTGTTCATGCGGGTGATGTTTCCATCACTGCCGATCAAAGCTGGAGATGATAAAAACCCATGATCATGCACAGTCATTTGACCCACGTGTGAATGCCGATTGTATCCTGTCCCACAAGACGTTAGTGGCTGTTGGTGGGTTATTTCCCAGTGTAAAATGGGCTTCATACAGTTAGTCTATCTAACTGTTAGTCTATCTCTATCCGGCCAAAATTAACTTAATGTTAATTTTATGCTTAGTAATTGCTATAGAGTCCCATGTGAGATGGGCCACTTGGGTGACTCATTACGTGTTTATCAATGAAAGCCCTGTTACACAACTGTAATCCACAAGCTTGTACTTGGCGTCACTTGGGAAGTAACACATCTCACACCTCATTTCAAGGTGACTTTGACAGTGCTTCTTCTGAAATGATAAGACTTAAGACAGAGGGGTATTTGCCAAAGCAAATAAGGGCTCCACTCAAGGGCACAGCAGTGTGCTCTGCCTGGAAACTGCAGCAGCAACATGTTGGTCTGCCTAAATGCGGCTGTTGAAAAGCTTTTATCAGCAAACACTGCTCAGAGACACATGCAAGTCTGTTCAGATGTTTTGTGGTGTTCCTGCGGCCAGGGAGCGCTTACTTGTTCGAATGAGATGTTTCTGTGTGAGACCATCGAGGGTGCGAATGAATGCATGTTTGCACAAACGTTTCTCCCGGCAAACAATCAGAAAGAAGCTCTTAAGCCGGTCTGTCTTCTCCCGAAGAAGGGGAAAAAGTGAGAGTGGGTTTTTTTGGTTTTAAGATATTCATGAATCTCTGAATCCCTCTTAAGGATTACAATCTCTCATCCATCTCATGGTGTCACACAGCTTTGGGCGATTCGGAGCAGCCTGCATTAATGCGTAAAGGGTGGCGTAAGGAAAAAAACCCTCTAATTTATAAACATGGTAACAAGGCAGTGCATATGTATTAGTGCTAAAACCGCAGAGAGAGGTGCATTGATTCCACTAAGCCCCATCCTGATGTAACACATATAAAATATTTAATAGCTATTACTGTAGAATTAGAATGGATCTTGTTACCACAGCTAATCCAAAGCTGTGGGAGCAGGGTACCAATTTAGAGTCAAATGTCACATGTAGAGAACGATGAAAAAGAGACGGGGGTGGGGGGGTGGATAGTGCAGTCGACAGAAAGAAAATTCCATGTGTGTCACGCGGTATGGGGGAAATGAAGTGTGAACTCGGAGAATGGAAAGGAATAAGGGAGCGGTGGAGACTGAAAATAATGGGAAATGAACATAAGACAGCCACAGACAAAGAAAAAAGAGACAGAGCAAGACTGGACAAGAGTAAGACATCCCAATACCTGTGCCTCTGGCAAAGCAACATCCATGATGTTAGGCTGGCCCCGCGGTTCACCGTTTTCAAGCCGAGAGAAGATGACTTGGTAGCCTCGGATCTGGCCGTGCTGCTTCCCTGGCAGGGGTGGCTTCCATGTGACCCGGATTGCTGTGGAGTTTATGGCCTCAACCTCCAGCTTCCTGGGGGGTGCACCTGGCACTGGAAACCAAGAAAAAAAAGGGGGAGAGACAGAGGGATGGAAAGCAGAATGAGCCATAGTGAGACAGTCAAAGAAAGACCGTCAAAATATGCTGAGTTGGTAATTTTCCTCACTTCACTGTGTTTTATGATGAGGAGCCAAAAACTATCAAAATGACTCCTGAGTTTTTTATAGACTTGGGTGCTCTGAAGAAGGAAGCAATGCTAGAATCGGTCATGAATCAAACTCATTTCTACTTAGTTTAGACCCTCCACGTCTACTGTGTCCCCAAAGCACCCTATACGGGACAGCATGTGGTCTAGTGATGTCTGTAATGCCCTTAATTCTGGTATGAAATTAGCTGTGTTGCAGCAAACTTCAAACACATTAATTATAGACGACTCTCTCTTAGGGGCAGCCGCTCTCTATCAGACTGCAAACAAAACGAGGAACGTGTGAGAAAAAGAGGCAAGAGCGATGGATCGGAGAGGGGGAGTTCTGCTCCAGTTCTATTCCTCTGACAGAACAGAAGAAAAGAAAACAAGAAGGCATTTAAACAGTGAAAGCAGTGGAAAGTGGTGCGGAGCCAAGGTCCTGAAGGTGATGAGCCTTAACCTGCTATGTTAACTATTAACATTACAGTTTGGATTATTTGAAGTGGGGTTGTATGAGATACTTATTAACAGTTGGAGTATTGGCTACAGCAGATGGCGGTTGGTGTGATCAGTTTAAGTGAACACTATATTGACTATATTTTTACCACTTTACTTTCAAACAGTCTGTTACACAGGAAAGTGGCATTGTATAAGCTAAACATCACTCTCTCCAAAACAATTCAACTTCATTGGCAAAAACAGTAATGCTATCTTGCAGAACATTGAAGTTAGGGCTTAATCTGTTTATTTGTTTGTGTTACTTTGTGACAATGGTGACTGTGACTTATCCTTTTTTGTTTTTTTTTAAGTTATATTTTTGGGCTTTTGTGCCTTTATTTATAGGACAGCTGAAGATAGACAGGAAAGGGGGTGAAGAGAAAGAGAGGATGACACGCAGTAAAGGGCCGGAGGCGGGAGTCGAACCAGAAGTCACACAAAAACAAACAAACTAACAGATCGAGGCAACAATAGACCAACAAAGCAGTTTCTTCTTCGAGGTAAAATGACTTGGTTGGTTTGGAGAGAGAAATATTTGGCCTGTATCACGGTGGTTTCCTGTCAGAAAAGGTTGTCTGACAACAAAGTAAAGCAGTTAAAGTATTCTAAATACAGCATACATTTAAAACATTTTAGATGGACCTTTTTAAAGTGGCTAAAATACCCTTTTGTTGCTGACCCTGTCCACAGTAGTACATTAAATCTGGCATCTACTGCAGGTAATACACTGACTACGTCATACAACCCTACATCAATTATGAACTCTCCCTCTAAAGCTGTGGGGAGCAAGCTGAAAAGAGGCAAGAAGAGAAGGTGACGCCTCTCTCTACCACTACTGCCTCATTAACTCACAATTGATCAACAGGACACAGAGAAACGTGCAGTAGATGTTGAAGCAAATGTGAAGGAAATCAGTGACAGGCAGGCCCGAAGCAACACAGCTGTGAAGAATCTGAGAGCACTGTGCTCAAGGGGAGGTGTCAACCTACCATCCTCTTTGGTTCTCATCCTCACTGGGGCACTCTCAGGGCCCGGGCCCACGTCAGTGTGTGCCCTCACCCACACCTGATACTCAGTCCACTTCTCCAGGCCATCCAGCACAAAGCTGGTGGCATCTGCGCCGATGCCCGTCACATCATGCCGCTCCACGTCCTCCCCGGCGAGGGCCTGGTAGCTGACTGTGTAGCGCACAATGGCGCCATGGCGGCTAGCAGCGGGCGGAGCCACCCAACTCACCTTGAGGCTGGTGGAGCTCAGGCTGACCAGGTGTACCTCCTGAGGGGGGGCTGATGGGGCTGTAGGGGGAGGGGAGCACAACCACACGGAGGGGGGGCACGGATCAAGCAAACAAAAAATAAACAAAAACACAAGCAAACATAGGGCAAAACTGGAAGCTTTTCGTACACCAGTCAATATGATAATTAAAATGTAATATTCAAAATGCACCTACAGTATGCATACAAAATTAATTACCTATCAAGACTGAAAATGTGTAATTTTTTTGCTTTAAGCAGATTTTTCTATTTTCAAGCTATTTATTTACATAGAGAGAAGCATTACAAATTCAGCTTAAAATTGTAAAAACTGTGGAAATTGACGGACTTTTCAGTGAAAATATAATGTTTTTGTATGATTGATATTTATGCTTCAATAAATGAATAAATAAATCAGGGTTTAATGTCATATAGGACATGGATATGGCAAACAAAACCTTCCCCGACTGGATTTTGTTCAAAAATTGATTCTATCTAATGTACATGACATCAAGGTCCAGTCAATCTGTTCCATGTTTCATCCTCTATCTTATAATGAAAGACTATTTGTCACCTTCTGAGCTGGTGAGATTCACAAATCGTTTGCACTCATACTGTAGATGATACATTTACATTTTAATTTACTACACTGAATACAAAAAGCTTCCATACTAAACAGGATGCTGCCTCTGGACTGAGAGATTGGCTGCAAAAACACATTACCAGGCTACTATTGAAGCTGTGTTTGGCACTACATTTATGCGAGAGGCCATGAAACTACAGGGTGGGCTGAACAGAATATAAAATGTGCCAAAATTTTACAAGGCGATGCTTTTATAAAGATGTAATTTGTCCCTAACTACCCTCTCGGCTGCCTCTCCCAGTATGCGGAGGGAGCAATAAAGTGGCCATAGATGTGCGAGAGTGTGAACAAGTGCTTGACAGTGTTGACTGGTGTTCACACATTGATACAGAAGCTCTGGGCTTCATAACAGGGTTTTTTCTGACCCTGCTCAGTGCTGCAGCTGAGATATGCTGGACTGTCCAAAGTTGTACATTAAGCTCTAATTTTAAAATCCATACAGACATTCCAGCTATTGTCAACATCTGCTTTGTAGATACTGCAGCAGAAAACAATATTGATATGACTATTAGATGGAACAAATTCCTTATCCTGGGTTGCACTAATAAGGATTTATTTTAATCCTGATTAAATCACATCTTAACTTTACTTTATGATGCATCAAACATTTTAAAGTAGCTCAAAATTAAGAAAGATTACATATGAACCTCAGTTTAGTTTTTGCTCTGAACCAAGATTAAATTTTATTCTGTTGCACCAAAACTTTGAACCTTTTAACTCCAATTTAAAATGTGACCCAGCGCTAACTTTAAACCATCACCTGAGGAAGTTTAACTTGTGAAATAGCTGCTTTTTTGAGATGGATTGAGCAAAATAATTCTCTGCTAGGTTAATCAACTTTTTAGCTAGCAAATGATATAACTTTGTTTTTTTGTTTTTGGCCAGCTAGCAAATAAGGTTACATTTTGTTAACTTCTTAGCTAGCAAACTATGTATTGTCTTAACTTTTTAGCTACTGTAGATAGCAAAACAAATAAGTTGTTTTTAGCCAGCTAGCAAACAATAAAATAAAACTGTTGATAAAACTATTTATATACTCTATACTCTATGTTGGTGCAACCCAGTCTAAATGTGACAGATTGACTACATCAACATCCTGCTCTGTAATTAACCCTTTGGATTTGAATGACTAGAAACAAACCAGCAATGTTTTAGCAATATGGTTTTGATATTAAAATTACTGGTCCAACAGGACATCAATGTGATTCTTAAATTTAATTTCTAGGCCTAATATCAACATGTAATATGATATAACCCGTCTAAATAGGATTGGTAATCTCTAGCTAAACCTGAAGTCTGGAATAATAAGATACTGTAATAAATGTTATTAAATTATTTACAACAGCTGCTGTATAAAATGTGTAAACTCTCAAGTCCAGAGAAAAGCACAAAACCAATAATCAATTTCAAAATAAGTAACAACACTAAAAAATAACAAAACAGCATTCAAATATCACATGCATCTAACTCAATCAAGAAATGATTCAACTCCACAAAAGAGAATTAAATGAACTAAGAGAAAGAAAATTCAAGTGCGCAAGGTGCTCTTACAAAGCATGCCCATGAAATTTTCTTTTTAATAAGCAGAGCAATGAACAGTTGGTTCAAATATGAAGCCAATATACTAATGCCAAAAACTCCACCTTTTTAAAACACTGGGGCATAACATGAGAGAATTGAGTCTCATCAGGTGGTCCCTGGTCCACTAGAGAGTGGACAGAAAACTACAAAGTCCCGACAGCACCGTGTGTATTACAAAAAGGTGACAGACTGAATCAAAAACAGTTCTGTTGATTTGCAGAATAGATTGTGATATTGAGATCCTGATGAAATATCTGCTAGATCAAAGTCAAATTGGTTTAGGGGAGGACAACACCACAGGAAACACACCTGCCTCGGAGGCAAAAATGAGCAAGCAAAAGAGTAGGCTTAATATAGGGATAAAATTATGGATGAAGTAAATAAATTACTTCTATCTATGCCTCCTTCTTCCCAACATTAAAACATACTTATTTGACCATATACGTTAAAGTATACATATAATACACACATAATTGAAAAGATATTTTGCTTCTTAACCAATCGTTATTCAAATATTGACCTATTTTACTGCTGTCTGTGTAAACAAAACACTAACTGCATCACCATACAATTACTGTATGTTTATGCCTATTTGCATAAACATACAGTAATTGTTCCTTGTGTATTACTGTAGATAGAAAAATCTTGACCACTGTTACTTAATAATTTCTGTTTTAGGTAAAAAGTATCATGCAGCTTTTAAAGGCAGGCAAGTTCTTAACAGAGTGGTAGAGTTACAGTGTTTACCATATATAAGCAAAAAAACAAAACAAAACAAAAAACAAACAACCAAAAAAAAAACAGATAGAGCTCAGTTATGTTCATTGCTCTGACTCTTAAAAAAATGAAACTAAACATTTAAATGCAGCACTAGAAAATGTCACACTTCCCCACTGCTTGTTTGCCTCAAAACCTTCCCAAGGCTGCCGCTTATTTCATGCACAACATCCTCCCATCGCATGAAATCCAAATTCTGCTCTACAAATTCTGTGTCTGTGTCTGTGTTTCTCCTGCTGACAGGAGACACAAGAATCATAACCACTTGTGATCTCTGACAGCTATATAACTAAGTAGTTGTCAGAGGTAGTGGCTTTTCAGTGATTGTGTCTGCCCTAATGGGTGAAGATTTAAAGGATATCAATACCTTCTGTCCAGTCTATTGTATTCTTTCCTATTCTAATGTTGCAGCCAAGGTGATCCTGTGACTGACTTGGCAGACATGTTTTAGAATTTCTTTGACTCATTTGAAAACTTATCCATTTAAAATGTACCAATATCATTTCAGTAATTTAAAAAATATGCACTCAACTACTCCTGAGGATTATATCAGGGCAGATTAAACTTGTTTTCTGTAGTTCCAACATTTTCAACAGAGTGATTTGACTTCTCTCTAGTGGATCAAATTAGAAAAGCACACTTATTCAAGTGAACCTTTTTGTTTTTAATGAAATCTAGTTCAGTACAGAATGTGTGCAAGGAAGGCACAAATGCACTGCACAGAAGCCTCCTGGGTGAGGTGGTACAAGCAGAGTGCCACCACAGCAAAAAAATCAGCAGTCAGCTGGCAGAGTGACATTTTGAGTGCTGGCACTGAAAAAGCACATAATGATATGAGGCAAAATAACACAGCACAGCTCACGAATGTGGGGAAAACGACACATTAAACGTACCTTTGACACTGAACACAGGGCCTGCCCTCACATAGACGGACAGGAGGGTTAGTGTTGGTGACAGAGGGGAGGTTGTGGAAGCGTGAGGCTGACCGGGATGGCTGCACTGTCAGCATTTTATGTTTTCATGGGCTGAAATTGACTTGACATTCAAGTTGCCAGCGCTGTCTGATTTAAGCCATTTGAAACACAACTTTGTCCTGTCTAAACCTTAACCTGCTTCATCTGGCTGTGGGTGTTACTCTACAAAATCACTGGTTAGTGGACAATGAGGAAATGCAGATGTCACTCCTTTCAATTGATGCTATTACCACGGCAGTAAAGGTGACACTTTTGTTTCAAGACAGCCCTCCTGCAGCTGTCTGGTTAAAGTTGAAAGCTAAAGCTTGAAGACCTCTCCCAAAAACTCAAGACAAGATAAATTACAGAAACCTGGAAACCCTCACTGAGACTGACAGTGTCCTGGCCCCGAGTGATGGGATAATGTACAATGAACAGGTCACCATTGCAATATGAAGGTGATTCAAGTCCTGCACCGTCCACATTAATTGAAAAATTATGTTATTGATTTAAAAATTACTTTATTACTTCTCCAGTGTCTATGATTAGCGGTCACACATGCGTGTTTGCTTTGCATGGTGTTCAGCTTTGGTGAACTTTGTCCAGAGAAATTGCAGCCTCTATCAAGATGAAAGATCACGCATGTTGTCCACCTTAGCAGGTGATGGCCACTCCCCTGCATTCATATTTGTGTGACTGTGCCCTACCAGACCTCAGAATGCTGAGTGCAATCACTGACCAATCAGGACTGAGTATTTAACAAAGCCGTCCATTTTCTTAACTTTGGCATTTTTGAAGATGTCTGTATAAAGATCACTGAATATTACTCATACAACTGATCAAGGCAGACAATAGATTAATTAAGACATTTATTGCACTTATAATTCAATATATTTGATCAAATCATACATACTGTAGCACAGACAATATGATTGATTGTCAATATGATTCCCACTGATATCCCCTTATAATGTAATACTGCATGCATATACTGATCAACAGTAAACAGTAAACTAAATCATAAACATGGCCACAGCTCTGCATGCGGAAACAAGGAAGCTGTTTCTAATACAAATCATGCACAAGAATGCTAACATCTGCCACCAGCAATAATAGAATGTCATAAAAGAACCTCAATACATTAACCATCACCAGGACTCAACTACGAAAAATTAAAGGGTTTTATGAAGGGCAAAATATGCAGAAGCATTACCAACCCAAAACATCTGCATCTTCTATCTATCTATCTTAGAGTTGGGCGATATGTTAAAATTTCCCAAACAATCATTGTCAGCCCATCCATCGGCAATTGGCGATATCATCGTCCCCCCTCCCACCTTCTCCCATCCTCTCGGGTCTCAGCTGAGAGATCTGCGCAAGCGGCGAATTCACTAGGTTACGCATGCTGCGTACATTCACTACATCCAATAGGCAAAATAAACTCACAAAGTGTCTAGAAATTACATGTTCTCACACTTATCTTCCATTTTAAATGGGGAAATACAACCGGACACTTTCTGAATTCAGGTTTCTCTCTTTTACCCAACTAAGATGAACCTAATGGGCTCGTTAACCCCTCGGAAAGCACACTTAATTTAAACTCGACAGAAAAACTCACCAAAATTGTCTTTGTTAGTCTGTCCACTCTTCCAACAGTCACCAACTCTGGTTTGGTCAAAATAAATCCTCGCTCTACCGCGTGAAAAGAGTATAAAAAAATCTGACTCTGCAGGCTTTTTACCTCTCACTCATCACGCAGCTCAGCACACTCATGGTCGGCTGAGTGGGTGTGTACTGCGCCACTGGATGATTACATTAGCAAAATAAAATGACATTTATTGCCCTAAAAATCGCAAAAAAAAAAGCAATTGGTGATGGATTCAGCCCATCATCGATAGACAATATAGTCGTCCAATCGCCCAACCCTAATCTATCTTTCTGGTGTGTTTACAAACAGCAACTCAACTGACAAATCTTACTTATTCTACCTGCAAGTATTAAGCATAATGAGTAAAGTAATAGTTTTATACTAGGGTTAGGGCAGACAGAAGCAGCAGCTGAATATATGAAGCATTACTGGATACTTGGCACATGGTTTCCTGAAGCAAGCAAATACTTTTTTTTTTTCTTAAGTACTGAAGTGCAAACCACTCCAGTGCAATCATCAAACTTTTCACCAGCTGCTTTCCATTCCTGTGCATGCTTCACACACAGCTTCCTGTTCTTCACATGGGTCATTCGGGCTCCACCATAACTAAAAAATGAAAATCATTACTGTATGTTAAGAAGACTATATTCAGGCCTGCATTAATATAGTGTAGTATTACTGAAATAAACAGTGCCTCATTACTCTAATTCCCAATATGTAAACATAATACATCGAAGGAGTACTGGAGATCGTTTTGTCTATGTTAATGTGTGATCTCTAGCGGGTCCTGCCATATTTCCAGCAAAGGTTCTGCATCGCCTTTCTAACTGATGTTTATACTGTCTGAAAACACACTCTCCCTGGAGTTTTTTGTCCTTAATAATTTAAGTGGATCTTGACATGCAAACGTGAAGATACCGTACGAATTGCTTGTTTTTTGTTTTTTTGTGTGCCCATTGGCTAAAACTAGGGCTGCACAATTGATCGAAATATTATCGAAATTGCAGAAGCTGCGATTTTTTGATAAAGGAAAAACGTGTGACAAAACTGCATTATAATGACGTACTGTAGTGCTGCAGAAATCACATCGGCACTCAGCCATTGCAACACATTGTGGTCGTATGGTGTATTATCCAAAAATCCTGTCAACAGGATTCTGCCTCCCCCTATCGAGTGCAGCCCACGCTTAACCTCCCTTTTTTTTTTTTTTTTACCACCGTGACATTACTGCAGAAATGTGGCAGGATGTGCGTCAATTGAAAGGAGTAACATCTGTAGGAGAGACGAAAGAGACAACGCAAGAGATAATAATGATGGACTTACTGGACTGGGCGGTGCGAGCCTCGATGGGCTGGGTGTAGACGCCTAAACCCATCTCAGAACGGGCTGCCAGTGAGAAACGGTACAAGGTGTCGGGCTTTAGACCATCCACAGCGTAGGAGCCCGCAGGGTTGAAGGTCAAGTGTATCTGTAGGATTAGACAGAAAGAAAGACAGTCACGCAAGTCCTTTCCATGTGTCGATATATAGGGGTAGTTTTGTGGAGGAATTAATTTTCAGCTGAAATCCTAAACCCTGGACTGCTGTCTCTCCTTCCTACATGCATACCAAGCAGAGAGCGCAGCCAAATCGGAGACTTGTCCCCAAAACAAATTGTCGAGCTTACAACTGTTGCAGTGGTCCAGCAGAGTTGAACGAAGGGCCACAACTCTGAGATGACAGAACAGAACAACTTTTGCTGTCAGTTACTACAGTAAATCTGTCTCATCAGCTCAGGAGTTGACTGCATTACTACAATAACATTGCTTCAGCTGCGGCTTCCCATTCACAGAAATTGCATCATAAAAGAGCAAGACTCATTCGTCTGCAATCTCACAGCAGCAGAATATGAAAGAAGTGTGGAAGTGTAGATAGATAGATAGATAGGTAGACAGACAGACAGACAGACAGACAGACAGACAGGCAGACAGATAAAGAAAGATGGTATGTCGGAGAGAAAAGCAGTTCATAAAACAGTTATAACTTCATATTGTTATTCCAACCTTGTTGTCTGAGCCGTCCTCCCAGTACTGCAGCTCATACTTGGTGATGGGATCCTGTACGGGCCACAGCCATGTTAGCATGATGCGGCTGTCCAGCTCGGCTTCGGCCTCAAAGCTGGACGGCTGGGCAGGGACTGGGTACAGAGGGGTGAGAGGACAGAGGTTGAGCAAAAAAGAGCACATTACTTAAGCTAAATGTCCTCCCTAGTGTCAGCAGCAATAACCACCTCCACAAAAACTGACTGCACGGGAAAGCATTTGTATCACAAAGATAAAGTAATATACAAATGACCTGATGAGTTCTTTTAAACATGTTGTGGGTATGTACAATAAACACAACACAGGCCAATACAATATCATTATAAAAACAAGTCTCCATACCAGAACCAGACCGATATATTGGTCAGCCGACATTATCAGCCTGATATTGGCCAAGCACAGCTATATCGGTCTATACTGATATGGGTGTATACGTTGTCCAATACTTTTTACAGTATGGTTGGCCGACTGAACGAATATGTATCGCCTATGGTGATATATAGCGAAGGGCTGAATCCATCACCAGCTGGGGCAATATTTGTCATTTTATTTTGCTAACGTAATAGTGCAGAGTGTGGAGTGACAACCGCTGCTCTGCAACCAATAACCACGGGCCATGAGTGCACTGAGCTGGGTGAGAAGTCAGGGGTACACAGCCTGCAGAACCAGACTCTTTGCACTCTTTTCACACAGTGAATTAAGGATTTAACCAGAGTTGGTGATTGTTTGAAGAGCAGAAAGACTAACAATGACAGTTTAGGTGAGTTTCACATGTTTTCATGTCAACTTTGAACGAAGTATGTTTTCCGAGGAGTCAACGAGCCAAATAAGCTTGTCTTTGTTTGGTAAAAGAGAGAAACTTGAATTGTATTTCTCTGTTTAAAAAGGAAAACTAGGAAACTAGATGTAAGAATATTTAATTTCTTGGCACTTTGTGAGATCATTTTGTTTGTTATAAGCCACTCGTCACTCATCTCATTTGCTATATGCATTGTCATGTTATGTCTTATTACATTTATCTTTTCATAAAATCCAAAATTTTGTGTCCTCAATGTTGCGTCAATTATCGATATTTTTCAAGGTATTTTGTCGAAATTAGAAATTCCAGTGTTGTGACAACACTAATAGCTATACATGCCTAACGTAAGCTGTGATCTTGTCTGACACTACGTATGAACATAAATGACACAGGGAAAACATAACCTTTAACATGCGCTCATGAACAGATTCTGTCTCTTAATTAAGACACAGAGCCACACATAGTGGTTGGCTGCTCACCTCCCTGCTGCGTTTTGACCTGCAGGATGTCAGAGGGTGGCCCGTCACCTACAGAGGTGAAGCCCAGCACCCTGAGGCTGTAGGTGATGTCAGGAGTAAGGCTAGAGATGGTAGTCAGGCTGCTGTCATCTGTGTTGTGTTTCTGCCAGGCGCTAAGTGGAGCCGTCAGGTCCGAGCTGTAGTAGACCCGGTAGCCCCTGATTTGGCCGTTGGGTTCCTCCGGCGGTTCCCATTGGACCAGCATTGTGCTAGCACTCAGCATACGCGCTTGGACATGCAGAGGTGGTGAGGAGGGTGCCTGCTCGCCTGTGCGTGTCTCCACGGGGTCACTGGGTGGCCCACGGCCAATGTTGTTGACGGCCATGACACGAAACTCGTACTCAGAATAGGGGCTAAGTCCACCGATGCTGTAACGAGTCGTTGCCACACCCTCCACTTCCTGGAAGCCGTTGTCTGAGGACTTGGCTCTGTACTGGATCATGTAGTAGGAGACAGGTTCTGGGTTTCCAGAGTCCCAGGTGAGAGTCACACTGGTGGCTGTGGTCTCAGTCACGATGAGGGAGGTGGGGGGCTTTGGCAAGGCTGAGGAGGGAGAAGCAGGTTATTAGCTTTGATATCAAGATTGGATTTTTAGGACTTGTGGATAATTTGAGAAAAACTAAACATCTGACACATTCAGTACAATGATTCTGAAAATATAGGTATAATGAAGCTAAAATCAGCTCTTGGGGAGAAAAGACATGGATAGTGATGTCTCCATTCTGTAACTCATAGCACTGAAATGATTGTTTCATAAGCTAATCCTTATAGTGCTGTCAGCAGCCAATATCCCCAAATGAATAGCTAGAAGAGCTTGACTGAAATCCCAATTTTGTGTCTTATAACCGGCCTGGTCATTACTGACAATACAAGAAAATTGCAAGAGTGGTTCCCGTTGTGAGTGTGTGACAAATACAAACAAAACAGAGGGTCTTCATTATGGCTTCTTTGAAGAAGGGGTCTGTATTGCTGTGGTCTCTCTAAATAACTGTGACATTCTGTGTATCGATCAGCTGAGTGGAAAGAGGGATCAATACAGACGACAACTGATAAGAGGGGCTGCAATGGGGTAGACAACACACTTGTATAAAGTCACATACACATGGGTGGGTAAAGCTAAATTTGCACTTTGTTACAGAAATAAAAGAATTCAACATGCAGAACGAAACACACACAAGGTCTGACATCAATGCTCATTGACAATGAGGCAGAAAACAGCAACAGCCTTTAATTTTTTTTACCTCTCAGCATCAACAAAAACCACAGACCACAGCAAAGCAATGATTACATACTGGAAGTTTCAGAGGCCATTTGAAAGTGGTTCACTCTGTTTTATAACAAGCCATTATCAGAAATATCAGACATCTGTGGGTGACTCAAATCAACAGCAGAGTTCACTTTGTTACAGTACACTCTGAGGAATAAAGGTCCTAACAAGAACCACATAGGGCTCTTGAGCTTACCCCCATAAATAACCCTTTTTGGTTTCTAGTAGAAGCTTTTATAAAAGTTTCTATCTGGAACCCCATAAAAGGTTGGACAGAGAATCCTTCCACACAAAACCCTCTCTGGGTGATCTATCCAGAACTTTTACACCTTCTATGGTTGCTAACAAGAACCCATCCAGGGCTCCTTTCCACCAAATAAGCTCTGGTACTTGAACCGGTGTTGTTTAAGATACTTGCAACTCGGTTGCCATCTAGTGAACGAGCCCACATTTCAACTAGCTTTGATAGGCCTTTTCTACCAACATAGAATGGGTTCTGTTACAGTTCAAGCAACTTTCAGAACACAAAAAGTTGGCTCCCAGCTGGAACCAAAAGATAGCAGTTTTTTCTTTAGAACCAAAGTGTATGTCATATTCTACAGGTTGCTGTGCATTGTGCGATAGCCTCTGTTGATGACATCCTTGGTTCTGCTCAAAACTGGTGGAAATGTAGGCTGATTTGCTAGATCACATCAGGATATTGAACAGAACTGGTTGAAGAACCAGAGCTAATTTTGTGAAAAATGGCCACCAATGGACCCATTGTAATCAATGATGTCATCAACAGAGGGCATTGCACAATGGACAACAACCTGTGGAATATGATATGCCCACTTTGGTTCCCAAGAAAAACCTGCTATTTTTTTTAGTTCCAGTTGGGAACCAACTTTTTAGATTTTTGGTGGAAATGCTCAGAAAAGTCCAAGATTTGGTGTTTGAACTGGAACAAGGCTAGTTCCATGATGGTGGAAAAGGCCAGCCAGAGATTTCATCTAGAACCCACATAGGAGGTTCTACTAAAAAACCCTTTTATATTCTAATTGTTTGTTCTGGAACCCACACAGAGGGGTCTAGTGAGAACCCTTTTACATTCCAAGGGTTTTTATCTAAAACTCATTCAGGAGAATCTAAAAATATGAAGAACCTTATCGTATTCTACAGAAGTGGCAAGAATTATTGAATCTCATACGGTGTATATAGTGGTGAGTTAAAAAAATAATATGAATAGGAGAGGCTGCGTAGGTCCTAAGGGAACCGGTTAAATGTGAGCAAAGGACCGATGGAATCAGCAGCATGACAGATAGGACACAAGCCTTCAACAGTCCTTGAAGAGCTCTTTTTTCCCCAAAAAATGGTTCTTAATGGAGCCCAAGTCTTGCAAAGAACCCTTGACAAACCCTTTCTTCAGGAGGAACCATTTTAGAATTCTTATTTCTTGGAGTGCAACAACCTCCCTCACAAATAGAAAGAACAAGTCTGAACCAATCTGAACAGCAGCTCTCACCTTTGACAGTGACCTGAGCGGTGGCTTCGATTATACCCAGAGAAGACATGGCCACGCAGGTGTAGTTTGCCGACTCACGGATGTTGGTGACCTCTAGGACGTTGCGTCCCAATGGCATCTCCTCCTCTTTGGTCAGCTCCAGCAAGCCCATCGTCCACTTCACGTAAGGCATCGGTGACCCCACTGCCACACATGTCAGGTTGACGCTGCCGCCTGGCATCACCTCTTGGTTAGTGGGTGGAATAGAGAATCTGGGTGGGACTCTTCGCACTAAAAGGGATGAAGAAGAAAATACTGAATAGGTGGGATATGTAAGGTGAATATGATGATTCTTTTTTGTGATTTCATTATTGGTCTTGCCCCATACAACACCACAGGCTGAAAGCTAACTCAGGGAAGCTAATAGAAAGGAGGACTGATCGCCTTTGTCCGAATGTGCAGGCGAGCACAATGGGAATAATAGGACTGTCACAAAATGGCTCTGGAAATTCACAAGAAAAACTTTGAGGGGGTGTTTTATCCTCTCGCCTACAAAAGGGAATATAATCAAAAAAATAGCCCAGTTTTGCTGGAGACTATGTCTGGCCCTCTTTTGTCAAAGTGTCAAATGGTAGCGAGAGTTGCATCATTGAGGGACCCTGTGGAGATGGCATTGTTTGATTTCTCCTCCCTCTCCTTCTCTCTGGCTCCTTCTGCTCAGCCTGTCTTTCTCGCTCCCTCTCTCCCTCTCTTTGTGCAGTTCTGATATGCAGATAGGCTGACATTAAAAAGGGGTTCCCATGGAGACAAGAAGGGCCGTTGACGTCGCCAGGGACAAGGCAAACACCGATGCAGAGGCTCCATGCAATACTGAAAAGCTGGCCCAGAATAAACAGGCAGCCAGCATTTACATATGACTTGTTTTCTATCTAAATAAAGATACACAAGGAATGCCTGCCATATTTACACACTTTAGATCTTTTTCTGGCAACTTTTGGCAACCACAACAAACTTATCTGCTTGACACGGTGAAGAAAACCTGACCTGACAGCTCTATGTGAACATTCATCAGTGTCAGACCTGTTAAATTTATGATATGCTGAATGTATGAAGGAGAAGCTCTGACTTCTTTAACCTTGATGATGAAGAAAGTGAGGCAAAGCCAAACATTTAGCTCCCTAAAGACGACCCACTATTGCTCTCCTACCACTGCCAGCCATATGTATTCAAAACATTACGGCATGAAACTATCTCTGCAGAATTTCTCCTGCTTGTTTCCCCTAATGCACTACAACATCTCTGTGTCTCTCTGGAAAAAAACCCTTGACTGTAATTGCTCTTTTGCACCGGTCTCCATGAAAATGGATTTTCAAATGTGAGTCTCCCTCCACCTTCACTTCTCCCCAGCACCCTTCACCCCTCCCTCCCCGATCTAATTTGAACCAGAACGTTGTTACTATATAGCCATGCTTGTTATTCCCCTCATTATGTGGTGAAATGGGGAAAAAAAAAACACAAAAGCACCTTTTGAGATTCCAGTCAGGGAAAAGGCTGGTTCTCTGGACTGCACTATAATAAGGGGGACCTGGTTCACACTCATCTGAATTTTCCCCAAAAATAATTGAGGTGGTGAATCCAGACCTGCTGCTGTTTTTTTTTTTTTTTTTGTCAATACAATCATGTGGGCTTAAACTATCTGGCTCGATATCTCATAAAAATATTAATATCCCAGGTTTGATCCACAAAACACACTGAATCGTGCATGTTTTGGAATCTGGGGCTGTTTGAGTTTATTTCATACAATATCTGAGATAAATCAAAACTTTGCAGTTCTTTTTATAAGAGCTAATGGTTGTGGAATAAAATAAATCAATTTAACACTGGGAATGGTAAAAAGGTGAGCAAAGGTATAGGACAGAGTAATGATGACCATTTAAATGGACAGTTTGAATTATTTAATGTGGGGTTGGCTATCAATAGGCAGCGTATTACCTAGCTAAGCACTGTGGACAGGGTCAGCAACAAAATGTTACAACACTTAAAAACAGCCTTAAAAAAGAAGATTTAAGTGTACGTTGTACACTGCTTTACTTTGCCGTCGCTCTCTCACATAGTTTAGTTTAGTTTATTTGTGTTAATGTGTGACTTTGGTATTTTAAAAGGATAGTTTGGATTCATCAAAGTCAAGCACAACACAAACAAACTAACAGATCAAGGCAGCAGTAGACCAGCAACTCTCATGTTCTGCAAAGTAAAATTACTGATTTTATCCATGGAGTTTGGTTGGCTTGGAGAGAGCGACATTTGACTTATACTCGTCGGAAAAAGGCTGTCTGATGGCAAAGTAAACTGGTGAAAATATTTTTAATGCCCACTTAAACAGACACAGATTTTTTTTTTTAGATGGGTCTTTTTTAAATGGCTAAAACACATTCTGTTGCAGACCCCGACCAACGCACTTCATTGCTGAGCTTCTGTGCTGGTGCATCTCTCTGCTTCTCCAAACTGGGGGCATGTCGACCAGCATCTACTATCGATAAGTACCTTGCAAGACCCCAAATTAAATAAACCAAGCTATCCCTTTAATTTGAATAATAATGCAAAGTTTACATAATGACTCAGTGAACAAGAGGATACAACTTAAAATACTACAGTAAAGGATAGTTTCATGCAGGGAAAACATGACACACATTAACAGTCCAAAAAGATTAACATCAGCCATGACATCTGCTTTCTGAGGTTTTTAAATGCGTAGACTGTACTTCTACTCGGCCTGAGTAGCGTTAAAAGCCTGGGAACGGGACAGGGATGACATTCTCAAGCAAAGCATGCACAGGAGCTGAAGAAAGATATGGGACGGGATCACAAGCCTGAGTACATTGAGAGAGGAAGATAAAGGAGGGACTTGGTCCAATTTTCTCATATAAATGACTGAACATCTGATTTCCAGTATGACTAATGCGCAACAGACTTTCCTTTGAGTATTTCCAGAAAAAAAAAAGCGTTAGTATTCCACTTATGTTGGTGGCCACCTGTGTCTTCTCACACAACTGTAATACTTTCCAAGTGCAGCCATTTTTTACAACATATGCTTATGAAAAAGAGAAACCTGAGAGAAGCAGCTCTAATGTAAAACCATTAAGCTCAAAGTATCTGTTATTCTTTCATGATTCCATAGACTAAACAGTGCTAAGAGCAGTCAGTCAATGGGGCCTGTGTATATTGAACACTTAATGTTATGAATAATTCATGTCGTGTGGTTAAGTTTGGAGAGGTGCTGTGGAACAAAATGACTAGAGGGCAGGTAATTGTTATCGATTCCCCCGAAGCCTCTCTCCTGTTGAGAGCGGCTTGGAGAGACGGGCTCCGGGACTCTATCAAAACCACAAAATAAGCCCTGTCTCCACTCTGCCTGCCTGCTTGCTGGATACCTATAAATTTAACTGCCTTGACAAAGTGCCCAAGGATAGCAGAACCTGTTCAGTCAATCAATATCTGAGCAAACTGGCATGGAGTCAGCGGGCTCCCAGGCTTCCTGGCAGCACCGCTGGGCTACCATGATGGCTGATCATCCCCCTGTCAGCACACTGCCAGCTCATTCTTAAATATTCTATAGGTCAGCTCTTTACGCAGCAGTGTTTGCAGATGGTACAAGTACAGAGATAATTTCCAAAACATTAGCTCTGTCTTGAACAATGTCAATGCCATCATTCATTAACTTTAAAATTCAGTGTGTAAATGTGTGTATCAAGGACCAAATCTCCTGTCAGTAACCGATTTCATTTCAAGGGACAGTTTGGGTTTTTTGAAGTGAGGTTGTATGAGGTCGATTCAGTTGGCAGGCCCCCAGTTTGGAGAAGCAGAGAGGGGCACCAGCACAGAAACAAAACAATGTATTGCTGTGGACAGGGCCAGCAACAAAAGGTATTTTAGCCACTTATAAAAGATCTACCTTAAAAAAACAAAAAACAAAAAAAACAGCATCACTTCAAGTCTATGCTATATTCTATGCTATATGCTATATTTTCACTGCTTTACTTGACTGTCACACAGTGTTTTCTGGCTGGAAGTGCCGTTATGTAAGCCAAATATCGCCCTTTCCAAACCAACCAAACTCTGTGGACAAAATCAGTAATTTTATCTTGCAGAAGATGGCAGTTTCTGCTTCAATCTGTTAGTTTGTTTGTGTTGTTGTGTGACTTCGGTGAATCCAAATTAACACCAAAGTCACACATTAACACAAACTAACTAACTTATTGAGGTTACTGTAGACCAGCAACTCCCCTGTTGTGTCAGGTAAAATGACTGATTTTGCCTCTGGAGTTTTGTTGGTTTGGAGAGAGTGCTATTTTGCATATATAAAATCCTTTTAGACAATAGACAGCCTTATCTTGCTGTCAAATAGAAAAATAAAGGAGTGAAAACATTCTAAATCTTAATCTTAAATTTTGTGCTGGTGCCCCTCTCTGCTTGTCCTAAATGAGAGCGTGCTGACAGGCATCTATTGTAGGTAATGCACTGACTATTGATGATTACCTCATACAACCCCACATTGAAAAATACAAACTATCCCTTTAATGACCTTCTATTACACAGTACATTTAGTAAAGGTAGCTGGAACTTCCCTCATAAGTGCACTTCAAAACTCTTGCAATACAACATAATAAACTTTTCTTGGGGAGCCTCCCGTTGCAACATCACATGATGGGTGGGGATGTCTGTCTTCCCATTAGGCTAACATGTGCCTATCACATCCTTCGGTCTCTGGGTAGTGGATGTCTATGGCAGTAAAACAGACATAATCCCCTGAGAACGGCTTTGTCAGTTCTGATACCCATGTCCCTCAGTGGGAGAGCAGGGGTGTTGCTGCCTAAATACCTGACAAATCCGGTTGCCACCTGAATACCAGAGTAATCCATCACACGCCTCTGATGGGCCTACAGAGGCGGATGGAAAGTCTGAGGGTGAAAGGAGCTATAGTTTTTGGTGGATGTGTTTGACAGTGACAATATGGGTGCGGTTGAGAAGACTCCACGTCTACACAACACACCACAGAGATCTAATAATCACTTAAGCAAACAGCACAAGGACTCCTTGTGTGTTTTGGCAAGGCTAATCGAAACACGCTTTGGGGGAGTGGCGTTGGAAGGCATGCAAGAACTATTCAAGGTTTCATGCAATGAGGTAGACAAAACGACACATTACACTACAATGGATTAGGGAGGGCTATTATTGATATTTTTGTTTTTCAAGAAAGGGACATCAGTGTCTTCATTGGAGGGGCTGGAAAGGATGGTTGCCCTCACTTAAAATCTGCTTCAAAGTGAAGGAAGGGGATTAAAAGTGAAACTGACAAACCTTCACGCTGATCTGTTTGAGGATGAAGTGATTTGATGGAGGTGAGCGATGGAATGAAAAGATACAAAGTGGAGAGGAAAAGAACACAGTGAAACAGAACAGTGTTTCTGTAGACACAGTGGATGTTAGTGACATGGCACAGGTAGGTAAAGTAACACACACATACAGTACCAGGGAGCGAAACTCAATTTTGCAAATGTTTTAGTCTTATTGTTTTTCATTTCTCATTGACTATTTTTATTATTTGGTATTGCAGTTAATAAATTAAAATCTATACTATCAAATAAAACTCAAATTAAGTGTGAAAAGTTTGAAGAAATATTTGTTTGGCATTACACTACCTGATAGAAATGTTTGACAATAATACCTACAGTATAAGGGGAGGGGGAGGCAATTAATACAGTATTGTATAGCAATATTTTGAATGTCAATATTGTATTGATACATGGAAGCAAAGTATCTATCTTTTATGGTATAACGTATTAATATTGCAACTGCAAAGTAACTTTTTGTTGTAGAATAATAAAATCTTTTCTTTTTCAGACCATTTTTTTCTGCCGTGGTCAGAAATGGTCACGTCAGCAGGATTGGTAGGTTTTGATGACAGTGTTGGTCAATCCCAACAATCCCATTTTGCTGCAATAAAAATGAGTGAAGTGAGATGGAGAGACTGAAAACTCTATCTTATAAGATAAAACAGATGTTTTCCTTTGGGGATATAAAGAAAAACAAATGAAAAACAGATACGTTATCAGAATACTCAGCATAACACAAAATGTTTCAAATTGCAATTATACTGTATCATGGGGGCCTCAGCTGATTTCTATCCCTAATACTAATTTAGATAATCGGAGATCCAATAACAAGTACAATTTACATCCACATGGTCCAGTAAAGCCTACACACTGGTCCTTTAAGAAGTATTGATGTAAAGGACATTAATGTGCTCCTGTACGCCATCTTTTTCTTCATAAAATTGACTTGAATTGATCATTTTATAAGTTTCTCTCCCTGACACACACACACATACACATAGAACAGCATGAAGATATTTTGGTAAGAGAAAAGCCTGGCTGCAGCACTTTATCCTCTATGACATATTGACATGTCACATGGATATATGAAGGAGTGCCAGCAGACAGAAGCTGACATCCCTCCTCCGTCGTGGGATAAGCACTTGACAAATGAGCGCTCATGCACAATCACAGGACGCTTGTGATTCTGCCCACGTTGATGGAGTCCTCCTTTAGAGGAGGGTCACCAAAAGCGACCCACAGCAAACATGGTGCGCGCACCTGCACATCTACAAACACGCACACACTCTTAATGGATGAGAAGTGGAAGGGCATAAATAGATACACAGACAGGAAGGGAAAAACAATCCATGAGCAGACCCCCCCACCCCTCCTCCTTCTCCTTCTCCTTCCCCCTCCCCTCCCCACAAAGAAATATGAGGACATCATTCTCTGGTGGCTCTAAAATGTCAAGACAAGGGTGGTGATGGTGGTGCTGGCAGCATGTTTGTGTACCTGCAGACAGGAATTGGATCAGGTAGTGGTGGTGAGTGGAAAAAAACAGAAACACACTGGTAAACACAAAACACCAACCCATAACAAGCACTTTTAATGCAAGTCTGACAGTCGTGTGTATGTGTCTGTGTATGTGGGCGGGTGTTAGCAGGGTGTTGATAGAGAATAATACCATAATTCTTTCTCCCAAGGTAATCTTTTTTTATATGTCACCTTCAAGTAGTGGTAACTTTATTGACATTTCAAGCCTACACATGGCTGTCCTACTCAGGGAGGATGAAAGTCTTACACAAAAAAAGATCTTATTACTTGCAATATTTTGTTGATCACAATGCATTCATTGTATCATTATAGTATTTATTTATTCATAGCCCAAGCTTCATTTTAATTTTCTGCTGTGAGTTTGGAATCAGCCACATTTTTACAGCCTGCTGCTACACATAAACACTGTAAAGTTTAACAGTTGTCAAATGACCTGTTTGCTTCCAAAGCTTGTTATGTTTACAGGTTTGAGAGCAGACGTTGTAAGCCCCTAAATCCCCCCTCTGGTGTCTTGGAATAAAAAAAACAAAAACAACGTATAACAACAGGAAGGGAAGAGAGGCATGTCAAAGGCCACTTGTATTGAGTCCCTCATGTTTTCAACCCAATCAAGCCGCCCGGTGATGGCACAGCCCCAGGTCTTGTCTCCTCATTCTCGCAGCGGTAACAAAGACAGAGTGAAAACATGGCTGGAGCCTTTGTTCTCCATTCCAGACTAGTACACTTTTAAAAGGTTACGGTTGGTTTGATTTCTATCTCTCCACCGGTGTGGTGAGGCTGGCGGAAAAGTTGGTGTCGGGGGGCCAACGGGTTGACAGCTACCTGGGTGGTGTTACAGACTAGCTGGGCCTGGGGGCCCTGCTGGCGCCATGCCACACAACTACTGTAATTACCTCTGAGGGGAAGAAAAGGCTGCGCTTGCACCTGTGACAGACATGCCCTGATTAATAGACGAGACTTATATCCCTTTCTCGCCTTTGCTGTTTGGCTGACTACCTCACCCCTGTCAAGATTTAAGATCTAAACCTTCTGGAGCCCACAGTGTTTAATCTGTAAATTTGATTCTGCGGTGGTCCTCGAGGATGATTTTACCTCCAGGAGGAGGTTCTGTCTTTTTGGATCCCTTTTCAATAAGAAAAATATTAGAGCTATCCCTGACCAAGAATTTTTCCAGTCAAATCAGATTTGGCCGTGCAGTACAAATATACAAAGATTTGTTCCTTTTTTTCTCTTCAATGCCCCAGACTAAAATCCTATATCAGCCTACATGAGTACTTTTTTACCAGCATTTTGATGCCTTTCTTTGTCATCTGTGATGTGAAAACATTAGATTTTCACACAAGTTTCACTGGTTTGAACACCTAAAAAAGCCCTAAAAGCCCTAAAAAATAAAACCTCTGATGCTTAACATCAGTAGCGCACATTTTGATGAGAGGAAAATTTGTTTAATAAATAGTACTCTTAATTTAATTTGACATTTTCTAAGCAGTGGTTTGTCATCTTCTACCTGGGCATGAAGGGAAACACTGGACACTAGATTACTTACTTTATCTTTATGGATGGAAAAACAGACAATGGAATCACTCATCCATAAAATGGCCTCTAAGATACACTGCTGTATATGCTTTTAACAAAATTATGAAGTGATAGCTGAGTGTGTCTCTTTCTTACCCTGACACTTTCACTCACTCCCTCCCTCCCTCCTCCACCCACACTAACAACTGGAGCTGCTATTCTGTTTCATGTACATCAGACATGGTGGTGTTATCCGCAGGGGCTGACCTACACTACTCTCTCCCCTATACCAGCTTTTTCCAGGACGGGTACAATTCTGCCCTCGCCCTGCATTAGTCTGCTCACGGAGACACCACAACAAAAACAAACCCTGAAACCCCAGACCCCTCCATCCCTGTAGGAGCTCTGGGTTGTGCGGGAGGGGAATAATGGAGCCTTTCGATACAGTCAAAATAAAAAAGAAAGGGAGGTCTGGCATGGTTTTCAATGCCAGCGGAGGAAACGGTTTCAATGCAGCTGTTTTCACAGAGGCCGCACCTGGTCGAGCTCACAGCCAAACAGGAGGTTGAGGTTAGTTCAGCTCATTGGTATGGGAGGGGTGGCAAGGAAAGAATAATGGTTGAAGGAGAGAAAAAGAACAGAGAAATAGTGGCATAAATGTGGTCATCAAATGTGGAAATGACAACAATAAAAAGGTTTTCCACTGATTCTGGATAATTATAACTCTGTTCAGGTTGACGGTGGGCAGAAGTATGCTGGAAATTACTCCATGCACCAGTAAGAACTATAGAGGGTATGCACGTGACGTCAGAATATGCGGAAGTCACTACGGTTATACAAACTGAGTGGCAAAAAGATGACTGGGTGGCAGCTTGAATGGCATGAAAAAACAACAAACATCTAAAATGGGACAGAGCTGTTGTGCGATTGATGGTACAAATAGATTCAACATGAAATCGGAGGGACTTTTTTACAGACTGCCAAAAGCTAAAGAAAAGAGAGGCAAACGAATCCAGGCACTGAAACATGGATTTGTGATTACCACTTTGTGTTGTTGGATTTTTTTTGGGGTAAAATCATACCTTTAGTTATACACCAGGCCTATTCGATTGCTTTTTTAGAAGGGCCAGATTTGAAAAAAGTAGTCAAGTGCAAATGGGATTTTTTTTTTTTTCACAATTGGAAAATAAATACATATAAAAGTAAAGGCAAAAACAAAGTACCTTTGAAATCCAGGATTAAAAGTAGGTGTTGTTTTTACTGTAACATTTTACTAAGCACAGTGTTGCATTTAACATGTTTTTTCATTCAGTCTGACTATCCTAAATCCCCTCTGCTTAAACAGCCAAGACAGGCATAGTTAAAACTTTTTAATAAAATAAGTGTCTCTGTGCTTAACAAAAAACGTAACCACTGAATGGGCTAATTATCCTCTCTCATTTGAAGAAATTATTTAGTTAAGCTTTTTTGCATATTTATAAATGATCAAAGGGCTGGATTGAGGTTGTCAAAGGTCCGGACCCACAGGTCACAGAATGAATAGTCCTGTTAAACATACTGTATTGACTAACGCTACTCATCAATTAGTAATTAGCATCTCTCATTGAATATTGCATGTAATTGAGACTTTTGTTCTATAAATGCAAATCACATTGTGCATCTTTAATCTAGACATAGCTGCAAAAATCAGTGTTGCTGCATGCGAACATGTCTCTCCAATAATGTGATAAAATAAAAATATCTGTACAAACCTGTCTACATACAACCAGATTATCCTTTGGTGTCTACGTCACTCTTATTTCAACAAAAAAATCCCACCTTGAAGTAACGATGCCACCAAATGTCGAGGCTTTTCTATGCCTTCTTTGCTTTGTGTATTTCCCTGGCGTCGAAATCAGAAATGAAATCTGTTTCCTGGCCACATGTCTATGTCCATGTTTACTGAGTCTTCGGTAAGTTTTAAGGATTACTGTCAAGTCAAACTGACTTTAATTTAAGCAGATAATCGTAGTTTCCTAGTTTTCCCTGCTAAAGGCAGCCAACTGAGGGGGCGTGTTCTGATGGGAAAGTGACATCAGTGCATACCCTCTATAAAGGTGTAATTTGTGCCACCCTGACAGGTGCAACAAAGCTAACAGGAGAGAGAAAGGAAAATGTCAGTCAAACACAGCCTGCACACTCCCACACACTCCGGAGAAGAGCCCTGAACATCCAAAATAACTGAAATATATTAACTGAAATCACCTGTGTGAATGAACCATTGAGGGTACATGGTGTCAAAGGGAGAAAGAGTTATAAAGATGCATGGTCACTGGTGAGTGAATGACATTTAGAATGAAAGAGACAAGAAGCTGTAAAGGATTGCATGGTTGTGTGCGGTTTGCAAATACTTGAGACAAGAGAAATGATAGATTAATTCAAGAATTGAGCGACACATTTGAATCTTTTACCTCGTACGTAGAGATTGGCAGGAGAGGAGTAGCGGGTCCCAGCGCTGTTCATGGCAACACATTCATATTTCCCTTGGTCGGACTCCTCGCTGTTCTCAATTTGCAGAGCTCCTGTGTAGAGGATTAACAAATTTAGCTGTCTTGACAGTTGTGGAATATGAGATGCAACTTGGCATGAAACCACAGCAGATATCTCTACAGTGACTCGCTAGAGAGCCGGTAGTCAACTAGTCTAACCCAGTTCATGTGTAATTAAGTGTCTCAGACGTGGACACAGTTTTGTCAAGGAGACGCTTACAGCAACAAAAGCATTTAGCTGAATTGGCACGTTTAATGAAACCACTAAGAGAATATTTGCCTAGTCCTGTTAAGGAGAAAGAAGACCATGACTGAGGGTCAATTTAATCTTCTAACATGTCACAACCAGCACATTATAATAAGGCCTTCTGCTCATGGAAAACAATTGACAGGCCAAGTTGTTTGTGTCATGAAAGGTTCTCTATCCCAGGCACATGTTAGGAGGAAGCTCAGCTATGCTGCAGAGTAACAACAACAAAAGCAGGAGAATGGATGTAATATCCAAAGAAATGATCAAACTGCTGCTTAATATCAACAACTGTGCAATCTGTGTTTTACCAAAGGTTTTACTTACAGTTGTAGGCTTCAGAATGAAGGCTACTCTGATTAAGTTTCCAAGTTCTGATGTGAGTTAAAATAATGTTTTCAAATATCCTAATAGACCTTTTTCATGGCAGCCATATTAAAGGGATAGTTCTGTTTTAAGGTGGGGTTGTATGAGGTATTTATTCATAGTCAGTGTATTACCTACAGTAGATGCTGGTCAGCATGCTCTCACAGTTTGGAGAAGGAAGGAGGGGCACCAGCATAGAAGCAAAGAAATGTACTGCTTTGGACAGGGTCAGGAACAAAAGGTATTTTAGCCACTTAAAAAAAGGTCTACCTAAAAAATTAATATAAGTTCAAGGGTAAATTATGGAAAATAGCTGTTATATAAGTCAAATATTGCTCTCTCTCCAAACCAACCAGACTCCATAGGCAAAAGAAATTTAACCTTGCAGAACACAGGAGTTGTTGGTCCTGTTCACTCAATCTGTCAGTTTGTTTGCGCTATTGTGTGACTTTGGTGAATCCAAACTATCCTTTTAAAACACCAAAGTCACACAATAACACAAACAAATTAACAGATCGAGGCAGCGGTAGACCTACAGCTCCTGTGTTCTGCAAGGTACTAATTTTGGCTATGGAGCTGGTTTGGGGAGAGCAATATTTGCCTCATACAACAGTGTTTTCCTGTCAGAAAAGGCTGTCTGATGGCAAAGTAAAGTGGTAAAAATATTCTAAATATAACATACACTTATACTGACATTGATTGTTTTTAGATAGACTGTTTTTGAGGTGGCTAAAATTTGTTTTGCTGCTGAACCTGTCTGTCTGCTGTTTCTCTAAACTGAGGGGCTTGCCAACCTGCACCTTCTGCGGATAATACGCTGACTATTGAGAAGTACTTAATACAAACCCACTACAAGAAATCCGAATTATCCCTTTAATATGAAACAGTAGGGTAAACACAAGTGTGACCAATTATACCAATTGTTGTAAAAAGCAACTGCAAGTGCTGATATCTTTTCTTCAATCTTTGTTAGCACTCAGGTCATAATTGTGTTCTTTTATTACCAACTATCTGACCATGTCTCACCAAAGCCCTCAAGGGAGACACTCCTCTGCCAGATGGCTCAGATTAGTATTCACAATCCCAAGTAGCTGTAGTCATCAGACAGAAGGCTTACATGTTGTATCTAACAAAACATGAAAGCCCTGGAGACCTGTCTCAGTGTGGTCATTTTGACACTACATGTCCATAACCATCATATAATCATTGCTAATGAATTGCAAATGACTGACAGATGAGATGAGTCATCATTTGACAAAAGGGAAAAAACTGAGTCCTAAAACAGCAATCTTACCTGCATCCCATGAATTTAAAAAAAGATATACTTAAAAAAACAAAAGTACTTCTCTCAGCAGTATGTATATGTATGTCACAAGAGTGATAACAGTTATCGCGTCTAAAAAACAGCATGGTACGAGCATGAAAGGCAGCCAGCCACCATGCAGTTTGGAAATGACAAAAGTACTCAGCATAAGATGATGTCAGGATACATTTTTTATTCACATCATGCAGTATGAGATGAATGTAACAAACAGGTTCACCACCAACCAAAGGGGATTCGAATCACGACGAGACCAAAAAAGAGAAGCGAAACAGGGCGGGGCAGTGACATGTGGTAATACCACCTCAGATCTCATGACAACACATCTCTCCAAGGTGTTTGCTCTGCATGTTGAGCTCATCGCTGTCTGATTCAGCACTGACATGCACCTGCATACTAATGCCGTTGTCACCAATCTGTCAATCTGCCCATTCTCCCATGGGAGAAAACAGTGTGAGTACTACAGGAATGGAGAAGGTTACTGCTGTGGCAGTTTGTCAGAGCTTCAACATTAAACCCCTTAAATTACTTCCAACTACTCAAACACTGATGGATCTTCTACAAGGTCATTTAATTGTTTCCCATTGCAGGAATTACATAAAGGACACAGAGGCTGCCATGAGGCTGCCTCAACTCCTATGGAGTTAAAGGGGAAATTTGCCACTTTTTCTGTGGAGGTCCAATCAGTGTTGATGATAAATGTAGTCCATCAAAGCAATAAATTCCTCTGTGCATGCTATACTGACCAAGAAAGCTGAATTCTACTGCAAACTATGTTGTCCTTTCTTGCATCCAGTGTTGCCACGCTGACATAGTTGGTGTTAAAGGGATAGTTTGGATTATTGGAAGTGGGGTTGTACATGTACCGACAGTCAGTGTATTACCTTCAGTGGATGCTGGTCAGCTTGCCTCCAGTTTGGAGGAGCAGAGAGGAGTACCAGCACAGAAGCTAAGCAATATACTACTGTAGACAAGTTCAGCAGCAAAATATAAGTATTTTAGCCACTTCTATATCTTTTTTTTTTTGCCAAATCTATATCAGTTTAAGTGTGTGCTACATTTATAATCTTTTCATGACTGTACTTTGTCATCACACCTTTTCCAATGGGAACTTCTGTTAAATGAGCCAAATATTGAACTGTTGAAACCAAGCAGACTCTATAGGTGAAATCAGCAATTTTACGTCACAGAACACAGGAGTTGCTGGTATACCGCTGCCTTGATCTGTTAGTTATTTTGTGTTATTGTGACTTTGGTGAATCGAAACTATCTATTTTAAACACCTACGTCACACAATAACAAAAACAAACTAACAGATTAAGGCAGTTTCCCATCAGAAAAGGCAATCTGTCCACAGCAGTTCATTGCTTAGCTTCCATACCAATGCCCCTCTCTGCTTCTCCTGACTGGGGGCATGCTGACTATAGATAAATACTTCATACAACCCTGCATCAAATAATCTGAATTATCCCCTTAAACATCTAATTGAATATGGACTGTATAAAGAACCATGGACGCACAGACAGTGAGACAGACAGCTGGTAGGTCCAAATGTATTCAGTTTGCCCCAGACGTCCACTATTTACCTCACTGTTGTTGAAGTGAAATCATGCTTTCACTCAAGGGGAAAAGCAGATGATTACCATAAAAAGAGGTTGAAGCTTCCACCTTAACAATCTCGACCTGGCATCCAGTTCCCATGCTGGAGGGCAGTGCCGCATAGGCTATATGCAAATGCAGCCATTTCAGTTTACATTGAGGCTGCATAGAGGAGGCAGGTAGATCCTCTTGTGGCGACGGTGGCCTTTAGTTTAAAATGCAAGTCTTTGCCTCTTTTTCGCCGAAAAGATGTTTGTTTTTGTGTGAAGGTGTGTGTGTTTGGTTATGATGTGGTTAATTTCTAACAGAATAAGAGGAGCCTTGAGAAAGCTCATTTACAAGATAACACCTTGGACTTGGCTTTGCATTTTTATTCTCCTGACATCAGGGTTGGTGATCATTTGTTTGTTAAGGAGAAGACGTTAGACAGAACATGTTGGGAAGAGACGAAGGAAGAAGTGAAGGAGGAGGGCGGGTTTAGCGCCAACAGCGTAGATGAACCTGGTGATGTGGCATTTGAGGGAGAATGCAGGGGTCTGATATGGAGGTGAGGAAATGGTGTGGATGTGATATTTTCCAACACACTTTCATCATCCTTACCTCTAATTGGTGTACCACCTAGGTGGGAGTAATTTTGATGCAAACAGGGTTGAGAGATTAGTTAGTAATCCACTTACAACAGTGGGAGAGAAAAACATGGCTTCTGACAGGCCAAAGATAAAAAAAGAAAAAACAAACTGATACAGAGTAGGAGCCTCTTAAATGCAATGTGCCAAAGTTCAGTGTACTTAATCAATGCTATGAGTAAGGATGCAACAATATATTGAATATGGCGAACTCGCATACTGTACTGTGACGACATCTACCATGATATTACATAGTTCATATTAATGAATAGTTATTTTATTTTATTTCAGAAAAGAATTGCCAATGACTGCTGCATTGATTCTGTTTTGCAATTGGTCCTTCCTAAGTCCCGCTCCTTTTTGCTCTGTGCTCCAATAACAGTTGAGCAAGTTTGGTACCTGGTGTAACATCTGTCACCTTTCTGTACTTGTGCTGTGTATGGCGCATCTATGTTGAAACGGAAACAAAATTTTGAAGATGGATAAAAGATTTTTGCTGCGGGATCTGTTAAGTCGACATGTAACCAGCAACAACTGTATTTTTCAAGTCATTATTTTCCTTTGTTTTTTAATATCACAATAAATGGCATTATAATACCTGCGGTTTTTGGTATTGTTTCATTCCTAGCTATAAGGAAAGAATACATTTTGGGCTGTACATGTTATCCGTAAAAAAAAAAACAGATCAGCCTTTGAGAAGGACCCCTTCTGTCAGACAAACATTTTGAATATAATGCTGGTGCTTTTGGATTTGCAGACAACAGCTGCAGCCACATACATCCTTGTCTCATAGCAGCATTGAAAAGTGTGCAATTTAAGCAGATTTTTTTAATAAGCTTTCTAATTTAAGATGACCCCCACTCTTTGTACAGACTGCATTTATGCAGAAAGCAGTTAGTAAAATGGCAAGAGAAATGAATGAAAAGTCATACACAGTAAATAGTGATGCACAGGAAGAAAGAATTCAGGTCAGAGGTATTACATTGAAAAGAAGTTAGTATCTCTGCAGAGTGAATGAGCTGGATGGTGTGAGAAGATAGACTAAATGTGTCTGTGTGCTACAGGAGGAACTCGGGCTGCCTAAACAGTGGCAGCAAATTACTGTGCTTTTTTCTGCTGTTGCAAAATTGGCCTCATTTCAGGTCACATGCAGTAATGTAAATCCTGATACGGCAACAGATGTCAAGTAAAGGGTTGTGGATAAAAAAGAACTGTTAGTCTGAGGGCATTACATATCAGCACATTCTCAGGCTCTCTCACTATGTGCAAGAAAGAAAACTAATTAAAAGTTTGTTGCTAGAAGAAGAAAAAAAATCAGTCTTAAGCACACTTTTATCCTTGATATAAAAAACATTATCAAACAATTAAGTAGTTGTTTAAGCATCTAATTTGTGAGAAATCTGTATCTAATTTGGGTTGTTCTTGTAGTGGAGCCACGTTTTTAATATTGCAAGAACACAGCCAGTCCAAGTGAACATGCTCCAGTGACCTGTATTCGGCTTCCACTGGGCAGCTCTCGCGCCAGGCTTTTTCTGGAGTGGCTCTCATCTTTAATCTTCGGGGCCTCAGACCTGCAGCCCAGCCTGACACTCTCTAAGTGAGGTAGATTTAGTAAGGAGTGACAAGACTGAACCTGGTACAAAAGGCACTAATCTTTCCCCCCTTGCACCGTTTCCGTCTAATCCAGGTCAGGTCGGCACTGTTTATTTATCAAGTGGACTGCTACTGTGAACAAAGAGCAACCTCATTGATTTTTTATTTTTTAGCAGGGTTGACTCTCAGCTAATGCATCATTGACCAGCCTCATTGTCACCCAGCTGCATTTTTAAAAGGGGATTAAGGATTATTTAATACAGTGAAAAATTCTCTTTCTGTACTTTGGAAGGTTACGGGCTCATGCATCACTGTCAAAAGATTGCACAAAGGCAGGAACAACTTCATTCCAACTTCTGTGTTACTTTATAAGTGGCTGCCTCTGTTGTGAGCAATGGAATTCTGTAAGAACTCAGCTAACTCATCAAGGTGACAAACTTTGAATAAAACTTTCATGTCTTTTGTGATGAAAGAGAATCCATGAAGTCATACATGACAACAAAGGCCTTTTGTGTTTTCACATCATCCTCATGTCTAACATGACTCATGTCTGTCGGTATTTGATGGCATCTTGCACCCTGCAACTTGCCTTTGCTTTATGTATTATCAGTATGGCATGTTGAGTAGCCTAAATCATTAAATCAAATCAAATTGTGTCAGAAATTGAATCAGATCAAATCAAATTGTACCTGAACGAAGCTGTTTAATGCGCCCATTGCTGCTGCTGATGTCCACAGGAAGCATGTCCTTGAACCAGGAGATCTCCGGGTCTGGGTTTCCGCTGGCAGCACACAGCATGGTGGCAGTTCTGGTCCTTTCAACCACCTTCAGCTGGGGACCCATATCGATGGTGGGGAAGCCATGAGGGATCTGGTTCTCTGAAAATGCACAAAGGCAGAGTTTTTAGTATATCCAGAGACACATAGAGTGAGAAATTAAGAAAAACACTAAGAGGAAAAAGTGTTTACAAAAAGATTGTGACAGAGTAGGCTCTCAATTGCTCTGAGAGGCATTCAGTGAAGCAGAGCTGTTGAGCTGGCAAGGGCAGAGAGGAGTATGAAAGAGAGCAAATACATATCAGGTGCTACAGGCCGAGCTGTAATCAGAACACACACACATTAAAAAATAGTATAAGAGCAGAATAAACTACTAGGGAATAGCAGATCTGGCGTGATTTGGATTTCAAATTTGGTTGAAAAAATAATTCCTGTCTGTGATTGATTATCATAGCAGGCTTAGTACCCGGCACGGGGAGTCTCAGGTTTAGACAGAGGAAGGATAGTTGCAATCTGCCTCTGGGCACCCATGCATAAATGAGCCGCCTTAGGCTTAGCAAGCTAAACAAACCTATTTGAATAATCCAACAAATCATAATGGATGTAACGGCATATCCATGACAACACATAAAGTATAATCCTTAAAGCAGAATTTGGGATTCTAAGGTGAAAGGTCCTCGTTCTTTCAAATATATACTGGCACCGTATCTTAGGATTCAAAATATGAATATATGAACAAAGTCCTAGGCTATGTCAGGCTCAGCCTTGACATGTGGACTCCCATAGTCCATGAGAAAGAGATACTGTACCCATCAAACAATCGTCAACTTTTAACTAACTACCAACAGGATGGGATGTCAAATAAAATTCCTCCCAATGCTTTGTCCTGCTTACTTATCCTGTTTCTCTCAGGATAATGTCACGATACAGAAAGTAGATACTCTTGAAATGCTGTTTCATCTGTGTTTTAAACACTTTGATTGCGTGTTTCAATTGTGAAAAACTCAACTCGTCATGGGAGTAAACAGCTCCTTAGCTACATTTTTCCTAGCTTGAAAACCACTCAACACCCACTTCAGTGTTGTCTCTGGAATGTCAAGCTCTATAACATCAGTCAGGTGTTTTCAACCTTACAAACATAAGCAAACTAGAAACACGCAATTCTCTCTGATATTCAGATTATACAAGGTGAAATGCCACTATGTTGAGTCTTGAGAATATCTGTTAGTGGCAAAACAGTAGCAGAATTATTACCTTTAAAGGCCAAAAACAATGCACAGACTCAAAAATAATCCCTCTCAATCATCACCAACAACCCATCAGAAGTGTGTCGCAATGCTGGTATCCACAAAGACTCTCCCCTCTGCCTGTACCTTCTTATTTTCTCATTATTTTGCTGTGCTCAGGACAATTTACTAACCCAAAACATCAGTACTTGACATCCTAGGAATGAAACTCAACAATCAACTATCTTTCTGGTGCGTTTACTACCAGCAACTGACAAATTATTAAATTGTGTTTGTCACAAAAACAGTTCTGCACATCCTAAACCAGACCCCCACCTGCCCTGATAATAAATCCCAATTTAACCTCTGGACAGTGTTAATCAAGAGGAAACACAATGCCCCCTGAGAGATCTTATTATCAGCCTGCTCTCAAACTTGTAATCTCTTTTATCTCTTTCCTCATATGTAGATGTGTCCTTGGGGCCAAAGTGCTGAGATGAAATCCTTATAACAGTGCTAATGATTGCAGCTAAACGCAATTGGCTCTTTATCAGAAGATATCTAACTACAGGTTTAAGAATAAGCAAATGATAGTTGGTCTACAAGAATGAACTAAATTAATACAAGACAGAGATTGAGGAATTTGTGTCCAGAATGGGATTACAATGTCACAAAAGTGAAACTGAATAGCTATAAAAGAAGGATCCACTAAATATGAATTAATGAATATTTGTGTGTAAGATTTAGTGGACAGATTATATAATTAGATTCTTATTTTCAGGTGATTATACACTAATGAAAAGATACTTATGAATATTATATTCCAATCCTGCCATGTTTTGCCAAGAGATCCCCCTAAATCTTACACACTGAACCTTTAAAAATGAAAAAGACTTGAAGAAAATTTGTGTCCAGACAGGTTAAAGAGAACAAAAAGAAGAAAAATTTGACCAATGTGTCATGGCACAATGTATTAAATCTCCAATTACCCCACTGGTGTGGTAAACTAACACATTGATTACAAATGTGTGCATGTACAACTGACAAGGAGAACAGAGCTGAAAATGCCAGCACTGTCTACAAATCCCCCTGATTAATTAAGATATGAAAGTTGTTCTTCACTCTTGTCTCATCAGACACAAAACAAATACTTCTGCCACAAGAAAACAAAATAAATGCACCTTTAAAACTCTACTTCTGACTCATTTGTTGTTCACTATATTTGCTCCACTCAAAGTATTATTGGTGCACTTTTAATGTGGACCTGTGTTTTGATTTTATTCTGACTGCCTCTAAGATAGCACCAGCAAGAAGGATGTCTATACCAATAGATGAATTGGATAGGATTCTCTCCATTTTCCTCCTCAGTTGGCTCATCTGAGTCCAGAATCCATATGTAAACTTATATGGCTGGAGCATGAATACATGCATGGGTGTTGTACTTTGTTCTGATCCCCAGCAGAGTGGTTGTTCCTCCTTTCACCCTTGTGTTTGGCCTGTAGCCCGGACCATCTCATATTCAGATGTAGTTGACAGATCTCTGCATGGCCCTCTTATCTTTGTGGTGAGGCTTACTTCCTGTCTGACGATGTAGGGTTTGTTTTCAGACATCCCAACTGAAATCACGATACCTCTACAAAACAGACAACTACAGCACATTGAAATAATACTGTACTCTTTGTCATTGTATGAATAATGGTAACCGTAGCGCCCTGTGCTCCTCTGTGGTTTGCGCTCTCTAACCTTCAAAGAGAAAGAGAAAAAAAAAAGGTGTCCACGGATGAGAAAAATGATAGATTTCTCTTCTATTCTCCTTTCAAGTTGCAATGTGGGGAAACCATTAAATAATACTAAACCTTGAGGGAGCTGAACTTCAGTCTCACCTGCTTATAATTCACTTAGAGCATGTTCATAATGGCCACAGATCACCTGAGAGGAGGTCCCTCTGAGGCTGCTGACATAGACCCAATTTTCTCATGTATGCATTCACTGGGGTGGGAGGCACAGTTGGTGTGGGTGCAGGTGGTATGTACAGGGACAGCAGGCTGTGCTTGGGGACCTTGCAATAGAACTAAATTAGATGGTGTGCGTGTCTGTGCAGTGATGCAGCAACACTATTCCATATCGAGTTTGGAGATATACTAATCCACATTTTTTCAGTTGCAATCTGATGTCTGGATTTGAATATCTGCCAGTACCAATACTATACTGATACCAGTGCTATTATTATTATTATTATTATTATTATTATTATTATTATCATTATTATTAATACCATTACCATTATTATTATTATTATTAATAGTAGTAGAGTAGTGGTAGTAACATGAAGCTCAAACTAAATGTAATGTGTAACTTTTGTGTTTTAACTATTGTGGGGCACTGTAGGATTGTGGCTTGTGACATTCACATGTGCAGCTGATAGGCTGAGAGATGACCCTCATTAACATAATTATCCCATGATTCCTTTGATGCATTGCTGAGAGTTAAGGTTTGCTATTTTATATTCCAAAATGCAAATGTTTGTTCGTATATGTTCATTCAAAACATAGTAGCTTTTGGTGGTTTATGCTGGTAATTGTCATTTTTGTGCTGGTTTATTGTTACACAATGAATGTGGTGTCTAGTACACTTATTCAACCCTGCTGAATTGTGGCATGACAACACGGCATGCGTATCTCCATGCGTATCTTAGTGTAGTGTTTACAAATAGAAAACACATGGTGAACATGTGCCGTTGTGGAATTTAGATCAGAATACAGATCGCTGCTGCATGTCCAACACCTGATAAAGCCTACTGGATTGGACAATCCCATCTCTATGTGAGTTATCATCTGGATTTTTGTAAACTTGAATCCCCAAAAACACTATATACATTTCTTGTATCAGTTAACTTTCATAACATTGTCAGTTTTATTTTTCAGGAGTACTCTTTGCACAAATTTAGAGTGTTTAACAACCTTATCTTTGCACACAGCAAAGAGCAGGTGCCAGATCTTCAATCAAATATGAAGAGGTAGATATGAGGAAAATACTGTACATTTAAGGCTAACTGCCAGTCTTCCTCCTGATTCCCAATCCTTGTACGTGTGACACACTGTTGGTCCCCTCAAATCATTCCATCTCTCAGCCAGAAAACGGTGTTGCCTCCCTCTGGGTTTCGTATAAGGTAACTATACAGTGGAAACCAAACGATTCAATGAGGCATGACACTGTCCTGTCAATCACATCTAGCCAGTCACCCTAGGGATTGTTACAGAGGGGGACTGTGAGGTTTGTCATACCATATTTCGAGGTGAATGTCCAAATTTTGTTCTGTTTCCTCCAAAGTGGAGCTGCAGCAACTTAAAGGTTTGTAAGTTGTCCACAGAAAGAAGTGTCTAGCCTTACTGAGGGGATAAGCAATTTATGCCATAGTGTGCTGTGGAACTATGCCTTTCACCGAAGAAACTGGAATATCAAACCCTCATGTATTGCTGCCTATAGAATATTTATGATTAAGATTATTGGCAAATGTTCCTGGGCTGTGAAAAATGCAAACTACTGGTAAAACAGGGTGAAAGACCCCAAAGGAGTTATTACACGAGTCAGCGGCTCTGTCATATCACGAAGCATAAACAGGGAATACTTTGAAAAGGCGCACAGCTGCAGCAAAGTTTATGCATGAATCTATCCCCTACTTCTACTCGGTGTTTGCACTGCAGGTAAAGTTATTACAACTGGCAGACATTTCTGTCACAGTATGTCTGTTTAGCGCAAAGGGCACTGTGGTTTCACTTGGTGTGTCAATGCTAAGATGGGAAATTGTTGAATGGAGGACTGGGTGGGTTGCATTTACATGTACAATAATACATATGTAGGAGGCAGAACATTGGTGAGCTTCAATGTCATTTCCTTCATGTGTAATGTACTGGATGTATAACAGGATATATCCAAGGTTAGTTACTCTTGGGCTAGTGTAACCAGGGAAAATACAGAAAGGCAGTTCAATTTCATGGGCAAACAAAAAAGATATATGATATATAAAAGGTAAATGATTTAGAAAAAGAAATCTACAAACACAATTTAAACTGCCCTCATGGAAGCACAAAGGACCCCAAAACCTTATGTGGCCTGTTTAAAAGATGACATTAAATTTACAGTATGTAAATTCTGCTGCTAGGGGTCTTTCTCACATTCAATCAATAACAAAGATGTAGTTTAAGGACAGAGTGAAGTAGCGTGTGATCATAGGAGTTGTTATCTTCACTTTTAAACAAGCACCATAGCTGATAAAATCTACCTGGCGCGACTGGAATCATATTCTCGGATGAGGTTATATTAAAGTTTTATTCAGTTAATCACATTTGCTGACTTTCTTCCTTACTCTCTAATGTATCCGATGTAGGATAGTGTTTTCACACAGAAATTATTTCAACTAGCAACTAGCTAGCAACAGCTAGCAGGAAACACAGTGTTACCTTGAATAAATTATGGATTATAGAAAGATAATAAAATTCTGTAACGTAAAGATTTGTGCTGGACATAAAATGCTTTGCTTTTCCAACTGTATCTCCCAGTATGCCACTGTGCTTTCAAGGGTCAGGCCAGAGTGCAGATAATTGAGTCTCTGACATGCAGGCTCTTCACATTTTTAACACCCTGCCTCAGAAGCCTGGGCTTGTACAATCACTGTAATTTGACTCTTAGAAATCACTTTCTTTTATGTACTCATACAATATGATTTTTGTTAAATGTCATGAAAAGTTTTTTAAGAAATATTTATGTGGGTAACTTAAAACACACATAAAGAACTTTGTTACTTCAGTGAAAACCTCTTGCAAACAGTTTGACAGTTAATTATTTTGATTTGGTTACAATAATAACAGAATACTCAGCATGAAAAGGTGACATTTCTCTTTCTCTTGCAATAGTTGCAGTCCACATCTAACTCAACTTTCTAAAGTTGCCTCTGTCCTTGGCTTTTGGTTAAAAAAAAAAAAAAAAAAAAAAAAAAAAATTGAGGTTTTTTTTTTTTTTTCTATTTATCCACCTTAATTGTTGGGTGTGAATTG